>JBBPBX010010275.1:19110-34110 GCA_038048925.1 Garcialebias charrua | reverse complement strand
GAAACGTATTGGATGACAATGTGTTTGTTCTTCCTGTTCTGTTTGTTAGATTCCCCACTAACTGAACAAAAAGCCCATTTAGGATATGTTCTGGCTTAGAGAGCTTTTTTTACGTGTTTCTGATTCTTTTCAGTCCTTTCAGTCTTTGTGGGGACTGGGGACATATTCATAGTACCGGTAAGAATTTTTGTATTCATTATATCAATTAAAGGTTCTTCGAGCTGCAAAAATATCTCACACCAGTTTTAGGTAAAAATAGAACAGCAGCTTCAAAATAGCATGGCTGGGTTATTTTAGGAGCCACAGAAATAAATATTAACCATAGAAGAAAAGAAAAGTACTCAGGGGAACAAAAACTACAGAAGAGTAAAAAGCCTAGAAGGGAGCGAAACTGAAACCAGGGTTAAAACTAAACCTCAGGATTTTCTGCTGCAGTTAAAAACTATTTGGAACATTCCCCAGAAGATGGATACTGTAAAGACATTAATGGCCTAGTATTTCTTGAAGGAGCGCATGTCACCCATTGCCTTTTCTCACCGGTGGAAAAGGGGCATAACTGAACAGCTCCTTCATCCACGCCGTGGCGTGGTGGCAATGGCAGTCGTCCCCCGATCGGAAGGTTGGAGGTTCAAATCCCAGTTCCCCACACCATGTGTCGTGTCCCTGGGCAAGACACTTAACCCCGAGTTGCTCCCGGTATGACTGGAAAGGCGCCTTGCATGGCAGTCTGCCACTACCGGTGTAGGAATGTGTGTATGAATGGGTGGATGGCTGGTATTGTAAAGCGCTTTGGGGCTCCTCACAGGGGGCTGGAAAGCGCTATATAAATAAGCTCCATTTACCATTTTACCATTTGCCTTTTTATTTGGCTTCTTGTTTTAGTAGGTTAATAGTTGGAATAAAGCATTAAAGGTTCATGCTTGTTTCATAATTGCTATTTGTGGTGCCACACCCAGTTGTGCTGTGTTTCTGTGTAATAATGATGGTTTCTATAACCATGGCATCATAATTATAGCAATATGAGGTGAATTTATTCAGGTAGGACTCCACTGAAAGCAAGGCTTTGAAATGCACAGATCTGGTTCATTTGTTGTCCAAGGTTTTGAGTAACTTTTTGGTTTAAAACCAAAGTAAAGCCAAATCATTGACCTTATATACAGTTTGGTCACAAGTTCCACAGTTGTACAACAACATCCACACCCTCCAGAAAGTAAGAAATTAATTCTGTACAAACAAAGACCTGTACAAATATATCAGTCATCAGTGGATGAACACCTCCATGAATCACCACCTGATCAATGTGGAGGAATTTGTGTGTCTGAATGATCTGAGCTCTGCGGTTAGAGACAACTGCCCCTGGTAATGTTCTCCCAAGGCAAATAGGTGACAGCAGGTGATTCACAACACATGCATGGAGAGAAGACAACAAGGAACTCAATACCCATTGCCTGGATGTGGGTTATCGGGGCTCTACCCTGGAGGCAGGCATGCGGGAGTGGATTGTCAGAGAGCATAGGGCCTGGTTGGACTCAGCCTACATGAGTTTGCCTGCTTGTTGGCCCACCACCTGCAGGAAAGGCCATATGGATTGGATGCATATCACTATGGGTGGCAACCTAAGGTGTGAGTCTTGGCACACTGACATTAACTTACCAAAGTTCATAGGACATAGAAACGTGGAACAATGCCTCTCTGGTAGAAAAGGAGCCTAAACTTTGCAAGAAGTTTGGTGGTACCAACAAGATATAGTCAGGCTCACCTCAATGCACAGCAGAAGTTCTGGAACCAATCTCTTTGCTGAACATTTTTCCACTATGGAGTTGCTTGTGGTGAGAGATATCAGACCAGCGTGGGCCTATTTATAGCCCCCATATCTTGGCGCCTGTGCATTGAAGTTTTCCCTAGATGTGAGTGTAGCTTCCCTTGACCTTCGGTTTGGGGTAAGAACTCTAACTGTTGTTTGTGCTTATGCGACTAACAGCTTTTCAGAGTAACTTCTTGGGATTCCTTAGTTGTAGGAAGCTACTCCAGCTGGGGATTCCATTGTTTTGATGGGAGACTTCAATAACTTCAATGTCAACATAGGTATAGATTTAGATAGGACAGTAAAACCTGGAGAGGTGTAATTGGGAGGAACAAACTCTCTTATCTGAATTTGAGCAGTTTTCTGTGTTAGACTTTTGTGCTAGTCACGGTTTGTCCATCACGACCTCCATGTTTGAACAAATGGGTGTCCATAACTGCACATGGCACCAACACACACTATTCCACAAACCAATGGCAAACTTTGTAGTTGTGTCATCTGATTTGTAGCAGTGAATTTTGGACAATCTGGTGAAGAGAAGAGCTGAGCTGTCAACTGATCGCCACCCAGTAGTGAGTAGTGTTCTTTTATAACGTTTATGAAAAGAACTTCTTGGGGCAGAAAGGGTCTGGTTTGATGATATTCACTAGAGCGTTTCTCAGCTGAGGGTGAAGCACCTGGGATGAGGATCAGCCCATCAAAATCTGAGGCCATGGTCCTCAGATGGAAAAGGGCGGCTTACCCTCTTCAGGTTGGGAGTGAGGGTCTTCTTCAAATGAAGGATTTATCTCAAGGTTTTGTTCACGAGTGATGGAAGAATGGAATGTGAGATCAAAAGATGGACCAATGCCGCTTTGACAATATTGTGGACTCTTTGCCAGTCGGTTGTGGTGAAGAAGGAGCTGAGCTGCAAAGTGAGGAACTCCGTTTACCTGTTGGTCTATGTTCCTACCCTCACCTATTCTCATTAACTCTGGACAGTGACAGAAAGAATAAGATTCCAGACACAGGCAGTCTGAGACGTTAGAACTGGTTCTCTGTACTGACAATTACTCAACTGTGAATACAGGTACTTGTTCTCTGACAAAAAGTGTTATCACTGCATCATTAGAGACAAAGTTACACCTGTACAGGTATTCTGCCCATCACACAATGATGTAAGGAAAAGAAAAATCCCGCCATAGCTTATATACTGCATATATATTACAGTATATGTGTACAAGTCAACATATGTTGTGTCAATGGGAGCATGTCACTACAAAGAGCACTTTGATCATTAGCAACACTAAAGAAACTCTTTATAAATGCAGTCGATGTATTTTTTTCAGACTGGACAGCTCTACAATATAATTGGTCACTTAAATCCTAATAACTGAAACAGCTTCAAAAGCTTTCTTCTGCTGACATTGTTCATATAGATGGACTGTACGACATACATTTGTGTCACTAATGGTTTCTGTAATAGGTTCAAACTCTCAAATGTGTTTTACTATGTTTAAAATATATATATTTCATGTATTTATCTAGTAAACTGTAAGTTGGTGCCTCTGAAATGTGTTTTGGACCAAATCAGTTTTCTTCCATCTGTGTAAGCCTCGGGGACAGAGACTTGTCAGAGACAGGGCTTTAACAGAGTCCCCGAGTAATCGACAGATCGAGTCCTAGGACTTCTATCAAGGTTTTTAATTTCAACTCGAGTACTCATAGTGACATCATCACAACGCAGTTACACCACTACATCAACTCCCTGTTTGTAGCATGTTGAGAACCCTATTGTGGGTTAAACTCAACCAAGCCACTTTGAGCCGAGCAACTGGAAACAGTCAAACTTTAATAACACACAAGAGGCAGGTCTATATCACAGATGTCCACCTCACTCATGGTGTAGCCAGAAGAACACTAACATACCGCTAAGCATTATGGGAAAGACAACACATCCACTCCCCAACTTCCTGTTTGGAGCTCTGTGACCACCGTAGATTGTGACAGTAGGGGGCGGTGTTGCATTGCAGGTCACATATAGTGTAACAACCGTCCCACGGTTTTTAAGTTTCGTTTTTGACGTGCCGAACGTTTCATTAACTTTTTCTGCTTAATGAATTATAATAACTAATAGTTTTGTTTTTCCTGTGACTTATCTGCAGTATGATAAATGAAAAGAGCATAATATATGCTCCCAATGTTTTGTTGGTCTATTTTTGTTGTTGTAAATAATGACGTTTTTATACATGATTTTTTTTTGCATCTTAAGATCCTATGACGTCATCGACTACTCGAGTTCTACTCGTGTTTTTTTATGTTAATGTCGAGTTTAAAATTCATTCATTCATTCATTCAACCTTCATTTATACAGGCTAGCCTCGTTGAGTCACGGGGACTCATTTACAAGAAAGACCTGTCTCACTCACACCAAACAACCATCCACTCTCTCACTCACACCTAGGGTCAATTTAGAGTCACCAATCAGCCTAACATGTATGTACTCGTTCAACCCCTAGAGATGAACACATTTTACATTAAAGGTGAGGTAAAGTACATTACTACTACCCAAAATGTGCACATTTTCTTCTGTTTCAGAACCAAAAGGATTCTTGCAAAGCTCATGTTGATACAACCAGACGCACATTCCTGCAGAACGTTCCAGCAGTCCAAACAGAGAACGAAGGTTCTCCAGTTTGTCCCACACGGTTAGCTCAGACCTGATAAATGGGTCACAGTGGATGTTTCCCACAGGACAGGGTCTGTTTTCCAGCTGCCTCACTTGCTGCGATGAGCTTATCAGGACGTCAAAATGGGCCAGAATGCAGCACCATCTCCTTACACAACCTCCTGAATGGACATGGACCTTCAACTGAACAAAGTCGTCCAACGGACCGACTTTCTTAGAGGAAACGAGGAGACAAGTGATGAGAGAAACACATAGTGGACGAAACTGCAACATGTGAGCGTTCCTCTTTAAAGAGCGGCTCACCCCACTGTGAAACGGTAGCTCCGCCCCCAAGACAAAATTCAAAAAATGCAACAAAGTGGGAGTGTCAACAGACACTGCCTAAAGGAGGGGGAGGCGGGTGGGGGTTGAGCAAGGAGGTGTGGCCAGGACGAGAGACCGTTATTGTTTCTGAATGTTAAAATTACATTAGGAATAAAAAACAAGCAACATCAAAGAATAATTATGTAGATGTATTTATCTATTCTCACCCGATCTATCCGAAACAAAAGGCTTAAAAAAAGAAAGAAAATAATACAAGATATGCCGTGACCGGGGATCGAACCTGGGTCTCTCGGGTCCCAAACCCGCTCCTACACCACTGCCCTATCGTGGCATTCATGTATTACTCGTCCATCGCATAATAAGAAAACAAATACAACCAAATAGTTTTGATGTAGTGAAAAGTATTCCTGAAATAAATACGTTAAAATATACAAATAACTATAGTGCCATTCCAAAAACTATAATATGCTTCTTTGCAGTACTTTTCCGGCGGGCAATGTACCACTTCCATACAAGGTATGAACTGCAGCGCGGACCTTTCCATCTCTGCAGGGGATTGGCTCTGCTTGAACCACGTTCGTGACGACAGAGTGAGAAAACACGTCACAGTGTGAATCGTAGACCAATCAGAAAATTAAGGTGTAATTCACCAGTTCAACCCATAGGACTACCGTAAACACGTTTTAGACCAAATATTGCCGATTTAAACAAATACGCACAAATATATGAAAATTAACACAGACATAGTGCTATACAACATTTTAAACACATTCTAGGGAGTTTATCAGCTAAAAAAGTTAATTTTGAGGTGAGTTACACTTTAAGAAGTGCCACGTTTGGACAGCTACTAAGTTACCACAACACCAGAGTTCATGCTCAGTAATCCAGATGTGAGTCCAACAAGGTTCAGTCAGCTCATCTGGATGGTTTCTTCTGTTGCCGAGACGTTTCGTCCTTCATCCAAAGGACTTCTTCAGTCTGAGGAGCCACCAAACCAAAGTGAGTCCCACAAACAGGACGCTCCTGTTTCCTGCTAAAGGGCAGCATGGACGCGTATTGTTGAGAGGCTTCTGCTGAAACCAGCTGAAAACCATTCACCACCAAACTGCTAATGGGAGCTGAATCTGAACAGCTGACTTTTGTTGAGAGCAGGAACATACAAGCCGAAAGAAGCAGAAAAACAAGAACAAGCTGAAGAGAGCAAAAAGGATGCAGATATGAGCAGAATAAGATAAATACAGAAAGAGGCTGAAGAGAGTGCAAACATTTTAAATTTAGAAAAAGAAAGTAGCTGAAAACGCTATAAAAATTGAAATGAGCTAAAAGGCTGAAAAAAGTTGAAATGATTAGAAAAGAGTAACTAAAGGGAAAATTAGCATATATAAACAGAAAAACAGCTGTAATTAGCAGAACAGTATCTGACTTGTACTAAACTTGACTTGTACGTCTCAAACTTGTACTAAATGCTGATAAAACAAAAGGGATGTTTTTTTCTAGTAGGAAGTCGGTCCCAGCAGATCCTCCTCTGATTTTATCCTCAAATGGTGTCCCTATTGAGTTTGTTGATTCCTATAAATATCTGGGTATCCTGGTCGATTCACATCTCTCTTTTAAACTCCACGTGGAAAACCTAGTGAAGAAACTGAAAGTTAAACTGGGTTTCTTTTTCAGAAACAGATCATGTCTAACACTGAATGTTAGGAAACGCCTTGTATCTGTGACTTTCCTTCCCTCCATTGATTACGGTGACATTCTCTACATGAATGCTCCTACAAGCACCTGCAGATGTTGGATGTTGTCTATCATGGTGCATCCTGCAGATGTTGGATGTTGTCTATCATGGTGCACCCTGCAGATGTTGGATGTTGTCTATCATGGTGCATCCTGCAGATGTTGGATGTTGTCTATCATGGTGCATCCTGCAGATGTTGGATGTTGTCTATCATGGTGCATCCTGCAGATGTTGGATGTTGTCTATCATGGTGCATCCTGCAGATGTTGGATGTTGTCTATCATGGTGCATCCTGCAGATGTTGGATGTTGTCTATCATGGTGCATCCTGCAGATGTTGGATGTTGTCTATCATGGTGCATCCTGCAGATGTTGGATGTTGTCTATCATGGTGCATCCTGCAGATGTTGGATGTTGTCTATCATGGTGCATCCTGCAGATGTTGGATGTTGTCTATCATGGTGCATCCTGCAGATGTTGGATGTTGTCTATCATGGTGCATCCTGCAGATGTTGGATGTTGTCTATCATGGAGCATCCTGCAGATGTTGGATGTTGTCTATCATGGAGCATCCTGCAGATGTTGGATGTTGTCTATCATGGAGCATCCTGCAGATGTTGGATGTTGTCTATCATGGAGCACCCTGCAGATGTTGGATGTTGTCTATCATGGAGCATCCTGCAGATGTTGGATGTTGTCTATCATGGAGCATCCTGCAGATGTTGGATGTTGTCTATCATGGAGCATCCTGCAGATGTTGGATGTTGTCTATCATGGAGCATCCTGCAGATGTTGGATGTTGTCTATCATGGTGCACTAAGATTCATAACTGGTTGTGATTATCGTACCCACCACTGCACCCTGTATTCACTGTTTTCCTGTTTGGTGTTTCAGTGTTGGTGTAAATTTTCATACTTTTATACCACTATGCAAAAACTCAGGATAGTGTTACACTTTTACTATTTTATGCTTATGTTTATTAAATGTTTTAGTGTTTTAGTGTTTAAATGTTTACTGTTGCACTGAGGGACTGAGAGAAACGCAATTTCAATCCTGTGTATGTCCTGTACATATTGCAGTTCTGACAATAAAGTTGACTTTGACTTTGAAAAGTAGCTACAAAAGCTGAAATGAGCACAAAGAAGCTAAAAGGAGATGAACCAGAACCAAAGCTGAAACGAGCAGGTTGTAAACAGCTAAAGAGTTTGAAGGAAGTGAAGAGAGCTCCATTTAAGCTTTAAGATCTCGACCTTGACTTCTCTAAATGGTTTTCAGAATCTGTTGGAATCCTGGCAAAAACCAATGCAGATTTGTTTCTGTCTGATTTTATACGTCTACCTTATAATGTTTTGCTAGTTTTTTGATACTTTGTTAAAAAAAAAAAAATCTTTTTTTTTTCTATTGTTTATTGTTTGTTTGTTTATTGTTTAAGGAAATTCTACCACTGCTGTTCATTGTTCTTTAGTTTTAGCAGGTCGCTTTCGTAAATGAGCCCATGAGGTTCAAAAGATTTACCTGACTAAATAAAGGTTGAATGAATGAATTTATTTTAAATAAGGAAAACATGGCCGAAAGAGCTAAATATTTCAAAATGTAAAAATTGCACAAATATTAAAAATCACAGCACAAATGTTTTGAATGAGCCGAACATTTTGAGACGGAGTTGATGAAATAGAACAAAATGACTGAACAAGATACAGGAAAAGAATGTACAAGAAAAATTTATCTCAGTAGTGAGAAGATAAAGAAGACACACACACACACACACACACACACACACACACACACACACACACACACACACACACACACACACACACACACACACACACACAGTGATGTGATGGAATGTGTGCCCCCCTCCAGAATAACCAGCTAAGCAGAAGTGTCCGTGGCTGCAGAGAAAACGCTGAACTGCTCCTTTTAGCAGCTGTAGCTGCAGCTGTAGCTGCAGTTAGCTTTTAGCTGATTGTTGGCACAAAGAGCAGCAGCACCAGAACAAATGTGGCCGCACTCAGCTGAACACGCGTCTCCTTCAGCTGACAATCAGCTGAAGGCTCAGATGGGCCTGATCAGAGGGTTCTGACCCAGAAGAGCTGGGTGTGTTCAGGAGCAGACAGACAGACAGGTGGAGAGACAGACAGGTAGAGAGACAGACAGACTGACCGGGACAGACATGCTGCTGCTGCTGTCACTCCTCTTCTTCTCCTCTGCTCCTCCTCAGCTCTCCGGTGTCAGACCTCCATCCTCTCCGGTTCGGACGGAGCTCACCGGACTGTCCGTCACGGTCGGGTCCTCCGGTTCGGCCTGTTCAGAACCTCCGGTCCGGATCACTCCCCCACACACTCGAATTTAATAATGGTGGCGACAAAACACTGCGGAGGTCAGGGAGGAGGAGAGGAGCTGCTGCCCGCCCGGACCGCCTCTGCAGGAGGAGCAGGTTCGTTAAAGGGACAGTCCGAGTGGGGGGTGGGGGGCGACAAGCAGAGGCGGCTCCAGGGGGGAGCTAGGGTGTGCTATAGCCCCCCTTGGAAAAGTCACAGCACCCCCTTAGCACTCCCAAGAAAATATCAGATTATTTTCTTTTTCATCCGAGTTAATATTCTTTAAAGGGGACCACATATTCAAAATTCACTTTTTAATGGTTTTTTTACTCAACTTTGGGTATTTACTTCATAAAAAAACAGTCCTAAGGCCAAAAAAATGCACCCAGTGGTTTATTTACTCTAAGTAGATTTATTTATCTTTGATAAATACACTTCGTTTCCCACTTCCTGCACCGCAGCCAACCACCTCAAACCTGAGTCCAGCCCCTCACCTAGCAACCCCTGGTTAGGCTCAACCCACTTCTGTATTAAACACATGACTGTTGTTTTTCATGATTTCATCTCATCTTTTGTTTATATGTTCTTAATTTCATGTGTACAGCACTTTGTTGCAGCTGTGGTTTTTTTAAATGGCTTTATAAATAAAGTATAATTGTTATTTTTATGTTTTAGTTCAATTTTTAGTGTATTTGCGATCTCTCCCAACGCGCCGCCGGCAAAAATTAAACGAGCGTACCCCCGGCGTAGGGACCGGTTGCGACGGGACCCTCTTCTGGCTTGATGGAGCGGAGCTTCAACTGTACAGCCTCGCTGCAGCCTCGCAGGAGCCTCGCAGCAGCGAGGACCTTCTCCTTACGGATTAATTTACGGGAGACACTTGGTGAACTTTGTGTTGTCTTGACTGGAACAGCGATAACTCCCAAAATCTCCGCGTGCAACGAGCGGAGCTGGCGAACACCGGAAGAGGAACAAGCTAACATTAGCATCGGATTCGGGTGGTCTCATGCTAAAAGGAGCAGCAAATTGCGGCGCGCTCAGACGGGTTTCGGTAAGTTATCTTAAGCTAGCACTAACAGTAAGTCAAATGAGTAATAAAAAAAGAGCTAATTTTAAAACAACAACACATTACAGATACTGGCTGTTACAGAGGGCGTAAACAGATCGTTGAAGGGCGTGGACTTCAGAACTTCTATCAGAAACCGGTCGTTCAAAACGAAAGTTAAAAATGGCAGAATTAAAAAGGGTATAATTGATTATCTAAGAATTATTTTGTGCATTAAATTGAAGGAATAGGGTCTGGATAGCCCACAGAAATACCATAAAATTTTAAAAAACCCATCTGAGGTCCCCTTTAATATGTGGTTGTTGTGATATTTTCCTTGCAAAACACAACTAATTAAAAAAAACAATCAGTGATTATATCGAGTTAAAAAAAACCAATCTGATCCACCAGCTGAAGCCCAGAAAGATGAGTGATGCTCTCAAACTGACCCAGAAAGAAGCAGAAACTGGTGACATGATGCCTCTGGTTATGCCATTTTTAGCTAATACAACTTGAGAAATCATTTCATGGCTTGCAGTGATAATAAATGACTTATCTGGTCACATTAAATAACTACTTTTAACCAAAATCCAAAATAAACTTTTTTATTAAAATAGTCTAACTGTATCTAAATTCATGCGTGTATAAAACTGAAATAATTCCTGCTCAAAGAGTTAAAGGAGACCACATATAGGTCTTTAAAAATTTTATGTTATGTCTGTGTGCTATCTTGACAATATTAATTCATTTTAATACACAAAATAATTCTTAGATAATTAATTATACCCTTTTTACTTCTGCCATTTTTAACTTTCGTTTTGAACGACC
The DNA here is from genome assembly GCA_038048925.1 of Garcialebias charrua. Taxonomy (NCBI): domain Eukaryota; kingdom Metazoa; phylum Chordata; class Actinopteri; order Cyprinodontiformes; family Rivulidae; genus Garcialebias; species Garcialebias charrua. The sequence goes on along the minus strand of JBBPBX010010275.1, from coordinate 23,386 downwards.
GGTTTCTGATACAAGTTCTGAAGTCCACGCCCTTCAACGATCTGTTTACGCCCTCTGTAACAGCCAGTATCTGTAATGTGTTGTTGTTTTAAAATTAGCTCTTTTTTTATTACTCATTTGACTTACTGTTAGTGCTAGCTTAAAGACCGTGTAAAGTAAAATTAAATTTGTGTTTTGAGTTTGTCACACGGCATAAATATGTGTTATTAATCACCCATATAAATCTGACTGATTAAAAACATTGTTTACCTTATAAAATTAAGTCTCAAATATAAGGAAAAAACATGATTTTCCCAGGGTCTGGAACGGTGGGGGCGTGTCAGCGCGTGGGCGTGGTTTCAGCGCAGTTCTGCAGCTCAGAGCAAGTAGGAGGACCCTCTCGCTCAGAGCTGAACTGTGTGTGGAGGAGGAAGACAGGTTCATCAGTAAACCTGCTCTGTTTGCTCCTTTTTCCAAGAGTTACGCTGTTTTTAGTGCACAAACAACTCTGGTTTTATTTTAAAAGTTGAGGACACAACTATAATTCATAACTCCGCTGTTCTGTGTTTAGAAGATGAGCGGACTCGCGCGGCTGCACCCGGTCCGACCCGACACATCGCATGCGGGGGCTGTGTTGGTGATTAAAATAAAGAGTAATCACGTTGATAACTAAGTATGCAATGGACCTGTCGCATTTTCTTAGCAAAAAAGGAGCTTGTGAACTTGTAGGGCACAGGCTTAGCAATAAAAAAAAGAAAGAAAAGAAACAGGAAAGGCGGCGGCGGTGTCCGGAGGCTGAGGAGGGAGACGGTCAGTAGCAGGTGACCTGACCATTAGCATTCACCCCCAAATTCCAAAAAACGCCTAAAAAATACATACCCAAATTAAATTACAAGCTGTTCTTGAACCCTAAGGACTACAAACAATTGGATGGTGTCTTTGTAAAGATAAGACTTTGAATTTTTAGTTTCAGCAGTCATATTTGTTGTATCTGTTATTATTTTTTATTCATTGAAGTGAGAGTACACAGAAATAAAGTATTTTTCTAGCCTCGCCTGAAAATATTTGTATGTGTCAAGCACATGCACACTGATACAACAAGATAGTGATTTGAATTTCATATGACCTCAAAGACAGAAGTCTTTACTAATACAGTTTCAAATTTGAAGTCAATAGCATAAAAATTGAGGATTCTGTGCCTGTTTTTGTATGTGCATGTCTAGGCGGAAATTTGTGAATGTAGTACATTACAGTACTTGTGCCATACTGTGTAACACCTGTATTATGCAAACTTGAAATGTCTGAATATTTTTCTATACTTCAACATACTTCAGGATGGCTGTCTATTCAAAGCTTACATCTGTTCCATTCATATATTTACTCTCAAAATGATAGAAATACAGTAACATGACAGCAGGCCGCTCGTAGCTCGGGGACTACCTGTATATTGTAACTCACTAGAGGAGATATTTCACCCCAGAAGGACAACAAGCAGTTCTGCTGCAGTTCCACAGCCTAAGATAAGAGTCTGATAACACACACAAAGGAGTAATTATCCCCACAGGGGTTTACTGGAGTCCTGACCCCCACCCCCGCAGCCCTGCTGCGACACACAGAGCTGCGCACACACAGGAGACAAGAGCAGCTTTGTGGCAGATCAGTTTCTTTTTCCTTGTAAATCAAGCTGTAAAAGCTTTTATTTCATGTATCCATGTCATTTATCCATGGCTACAGAGCGATCAAAGTAAGAAAAACGACGCCTAAACGTCAACAAACACGCACTTACTGTGTGACGCACGAAGGGCGCAGCTGCTGGTCATGGCTCCTTAGTGATTCTCAGCCCTTTGAAGTAACTCAAACCATGTCATGTGACATGTCTATCGAAAGGCAATTTCATTGGCTACAACATAGTGATGTCAAAATTAGCTCTCATTTGATTGGCTAAGACCCACGTGGGGTACAACAGGGGGAGGGTTGAAGCTAGCTTGTTGGGTCTCTGACATTTGATTGGCTCTAGAAACTGAAAAGTTTCACCCAGTTGGTCAAAATTGGTGTCAATCAAAAGCAGACAGCCAATGGAACACTTTTAAAGCGTCAGAACTTTCAAAGCTGCCATATTTGGGAAACCACGATCTCTTTTTGAACTAACACCTGCAGCTTCGGCTGCAGCGGTACCGCGGCCGGGCCCGCGCCTGTTAAGAGGTTTTAAAACATCCTGGGAAGATGCAGGAACGAGGCATAATTGATTAGCTAGCTAACAATGAACAAAATATCTATGCTATTGCTATCTGATGCTATCTGCGATTCGCGAGTGAACGGCTCCACCCATGCGAAGAACAATTTATATGACTGGAGCAGCAGGGGGTGGGGCTATACTAATGAGGACCGCGTGACGAAACGCGGTCCCGTTTAAAACACGCCTAAAAAATCCTGAAATAGAAATATGTTTATACACAGTTTGCTCTATAACTCCAAAATTAATTGAGCTACAATTTTGAGACTTTTTACTCATTTACAAGATTACAATTATCACATTTATAATGTTTATTTAAGAAAATATTGAAATTCACTTTACACGGTCTTTAAGATAACTTACCGAAACCCGTCTGAGCGCGCCGCAATTTGCTGCTCCTTTTAGCATGAGACCACCCGAATCCGATGCTAATGTTAGCTTGTTCCTCTTCCGGTGTTCGCCAGCTCCGCTCGTTGCACGCGGAGATTTTGGGAGTTATCGCTGTTCCAGTCAAGACAACACAAAGTTCACCAAGTGTCTCCCGTAAATTAATCCGTAAGGAGAAGGTCCTCCTGCTGAGAAGGTCCTCCTGCTGCGAGGCAGTTGAAGCTCCGCTCCATCGCGCCAGAAGAGGTTCCCGTTGCCGCGGGTCCCTACGCCGGGGGTCTGCTCGTTTAATTTCTACCGGCTGCGCGTTGGGAGCGATCGCAAATACACTAAAAATTGAACTAAAACATAAAAATAACAATTATACTTTATTTATAAAGCCATTTAAAAAAACCACAGCTGCAACAAAGTGCTGTACACATGAAATTAAGAACATATAAACAAAAGATGAGATGAAATCATGAAAAACAACAGTCATGTGTTTAATACAGAAGTGGGTTGAGCCTAACCAGGGGTTGCTAGGTGAGGGGCTGGACTCAGGTTGTGGTGGGTTGTGGCAGATTGGCTGCGGTTTGTGACGTCACAAACCGCAGGAAGTGCAAAACGAACTGTATTTTATCAAAGATAAATAAATCTACTTAGAGTAAATAAACCACTGGGTGCATTTTTTTGGCACAAGGACTGTTTTTTTATGAAGTAAATACCCAAAGTTGAGTAAAAAAAATTAAAAAGTGAATTTTGAATATGTGGTCCCCTTTAATTTTGCCTTAGACAAGATAATTAAGCCTTGACTGGTTCATTATTATTGCTTGTTTATTGTTGTTGTTGATTTTTAGTTTGATTATTTTTGTAATAAAACTTCAAAGATAACTTTATTCGGATGATTATTCATTTGTTCTGGTATAGAACTCCCTGCATGATGTATTCACCCTAATAATCAGAATCAGTCACTGAAGTATAATCTATTGATTAAGTTGTTGTTGGTCAGTAAACTGACCAGTGGGTGCCAAACTTTAATGAATGAAAAATAAATAAAACAAATGTAGTGGGGCTGAGATGGAAAAGGTGTCACCCTTCTTCCTCCACCTCACCCTTCATCATGGCTACAAGCTTCTACCCCGAGGTTGTTAGACTCATGAACCCCTAGTCTGGAGTTTCACTGTGAAAACAAATCACTGTAATACCATTTGGTTATGTGCTGCTGATCTCGTGCTGCTGATCTATTTCATGTTGCTGTGTTCACTCGTCCTCATCTGCTCACACCGACTCATGTTCGTGCTGCTGTTGTTTGGCACATTGTTTCGTACTAGTAGTGCTTAATGTATTTTTATTTCAGGTCTCGGATCTTTTCATCATTTTTCGCTACAATTTGTATTTTTGTTGGATGTAACTGGGACCCTGTGTACATAGTTTTGTTCCATCTTATGTACCACATGTGATGTGAATGACAGTAAATACACATTGACCTTGAGAACTGAAAGAACAAATGATCCTTCGTAGCACCCTCGGTAAAATGCTTAGCCCCCCCTTAGCACCTGCAGAAAAATATATCTGGAGCCGCCGGCTCAAAAATTATATCGTGATATTTCAGAGCATTATCACGATAACGATAAATTTTGTGATATAACAACAACAACAAAAAACAGAAATCAAATTCATTTATTTGACAAAATTCAC
>JBBPBX010010274.1:44760-58220 GCA_038048925.1 Garcialebias charrua | reverse complement strand
TCCGCTTGTGTGCTCAATCAACCGCTTCATGAAGATCAACCCCTTCAACCGCTAGAGCTGCCACCAAGACCATGGACAAAGATAGGAATTGATCTGGTAGGTCCTATCCAAAACCAATATGTGTTCACTGTGATAGACTATTACACTTCCTTCCCGGAAGCAGTAGTTGTTCCAGACATTTAGAGGCTGTTACTGATAATGGTAGACAGTTTGTAGGACAGTTATTTGAACTATTTCTCAAGTCATGTGGAATAAAACACATCAGAGCATCACCTTATTATCCAAAGAGCAATGGAAAAATTGAGAGGTTTCACAGATACTTGAAGAAAGCTTTCAGAACAACTGAATGCACAGGGAAAAAATGGCAGCACTTCCAAAAATATTAATGGCACACCGATCAACACCACACAGAGCGACAGGAGAAACACCAGCTATTCTCATATTTGGAAGAAAGATCTGCACAAGTCCCAACATGGAGGAAGAATGTGGATTTCCAAATGGCACATAGAAAACGATAAACATCAGAAACCATCATGATGAATACAAAACCAAAATGAAAGAGTATGCTGATAAAACCAACAGAGCAAAAGACCACAACTTTAAGGTTGGTGATGTAGTTTACATTGCTAGTATGGAGAGTGGAAAGCTGGATACCAAATTCAAAGACATTCGCTATGTGATATTGAGAAATACCGCTGATAATGCCTTTGAACTGGTCAACACAGAAGATGGATCAAGAGTGATCAGAAATGTTAAACATCTTCGACACACACCTGTGGTACTTGACTTTGATGCTTTTGAAACTCCATTGGAACACAACACCCAAATCAACGACACAACTGTGGAGATGCCGACTGCTGAGACCACTTCATCAGATGAGATCCCACCAGAACCTAACCCACCTGTATCGGAGGTCATCACTACCAGGAAGGGCCGTGTCATCAGAAAGCCCATCAGATACAGAGAGACTTGAAATAAATAAATAAACTAACTAAGAGAAAATAAATGTTACCGTTTAGTAGAATGGAAATTGTTTGATTTCCATCCATCCATCCATCCATCCATTTTCGTCCGCTTATCCGGGGTCGGGTCGCGGGGGTAGTAGCCTAAGTAGGGAGGCCCAGACTTCCCTCTCCCCAGCCACTTGGAGCAGCTCCTCTGGGGGAATCCCAAGGCGTTCCCAGGCCAGCCGAGAAACATAGTCCCTCCAGCGTGTCCTGGGTCTTCCTCTGGGTCTCCTCCCGGTGGGACATGCCCGGAACACCTCACCAGGGAGGCGTCCAGGAGGCATCCTAACCAGATGCCCGAGCCACCTCAACTGGCTCCTCTCGATGTGGAGAAGCAGCGGCTCTACTCCGAGTCCCTCCCGGATGACTGAGCTTCTCACCCTATCTCTAAGGGAGAGTCCAGACACCCTGCGGAGAAAACTCATTTCAGCCGCTTGTATCCGAGATCTCGTTCTTTCGGTCATAACCCAAAGCTCATGACCATAGATGAGGGTGGGAACGTAGATCGATCGGTAAATTGAGAGCTTTGCCTTTTGACTCAGCTCTCTCTTCACCACGACAGACCGGTACAGCGCCCGCTTCACTGCGGACGCTGCACCTATCCGCCTATCGATCTCACGCTCCAGTTTTCCCTCATTCGTGAACAAGATCCCGAGATACTTAAACTCCTCCACTTGGGGCAGGACCTCCTCCCCGACCCGGAGAGGGCATGCTACCCTTTTCCGGCTCAAGACCATGGCCTCGGATTTGGAGGAACTGATCCTCATCCCGGCCGCATCACATTCAGCTGCAAACCGCTCCAGCGAAAGCTGTAGATCACGAACTGATGAAGCCAATAGGACCACATCATCTGCAAAAAACAGAGAAGCGATTCTAAGGCCACTTGATTTCTATGTTTAAAAAAATATATAGCCTACTGTATATATATTTTTGTGTTGCAGATAGGTTTTTGTTCTAAACAAGGAGGAAAATGTAGTGTAGTAACGTTAATGTGTTATCGCGAGATCAGATGGACCGAGAGAGAGATTAGAAAAGACGGACATGTTGGCTGGAGTAACTTGGAGCACGTGTTAATAAATAAGTATAAAGCAAACTAAAGGACTGCTTATTTAAACAACACAACAACACATACAAACTACACAGGTCTATGTTTCACACTTATACATGCAAACAAATCATACAAAGAGAAATACGGTTGATCAACCATGGATGACAAAAGTGTTGAGAAATGCTTGTAAAATAAGAATTATTTGTATTCATGTTTCTTGAAATTGCGAAGTCAGAGCGCTGAAGAAAAATATAAAAAGTATAAAAATAAATTAGTAGGGATTATAAGGAAACATAAGAAAGAATATTATAGTAAATTATTAGATAAAAGTAATGGTGATATGAAAGCAACATGGCGAGTAACGCTGATAACATTCTTTTAACATGTTAGGAGGTAGATTGTGACAGTTTCACCGCTACAAATGGGGATGATAACAGTTGATAGCGCCCATTGTATGGACTGACAACATCTGAACCCGCTGTCATTTTTATATAATTTCTTTGATTTCATTTGATGCTTTTATATGGTTCTTTTGTTGTCTGTACCTCATCTGTGTCCTTTGTTAAAAACAGGTCTCTTGTGAATGAGTCCTCGAGGCTCATTGAGACTAACCTGTAGAAATAAAGCTTGCATGAATATTATAATCTGCTGTTATAAAATCTAAAGCTCAAGCACATGAGAATTTTAGTGGGATCATGAGACGGACATTTATTTGGCTAGTAGATGCCTCCCTCTGGAGGTTGCTTAGCTCACCAGCATGAGACCCTGGGCAGCTTTAATGGGGTGTGTCATCATTATGACTGGACAAGACTCTCACTTTGGCCAACAGAACTGAAGGAGTAACTTTTAGTTCCTCCAGCCCCAAAATAAAAATGTAGAACAATGGACTACACACACAAAAGAACTACAGTCAAACCATCCCATCCATCCATTATCTTTTACCCGCTTCTTCCATTTTGGGTCATGGGGGTCACCAGTGCCCATGTCCAGCAATCACTGTGCGAGGGGCGTACTTGTTATATCCATCCATCCATTATATTTAATCACTCACAGACAAACAACCATTCACTCTCTCTCACCTAGAGACATGAGTCACCAATCAGTCTAACATGCATGTTTTTGGTCTGTGGGAGGAAATTGGAGTACCTGGAAAAAAATGCATGCATGGAGAGAACATGCAAACTCCACCCAGTAAGGTCCCGGATTGGGATTTGAGCCAGTAACCTTCTCGCATGGCAAAATGGCAAAAACAGTGGGAAGAAGAGCACAAAGGAAGATGGTACTACAGAATTCAGAGAAAAGTGGGAGAAATGAGAACAGGAGGGAGGAACAGAAGTGAAGATAATAACCAGATTAAGATTTGGACATACCGGACTTAACAACACACTACACAAGATTCAGAAACATGATGCAGGACAATGTGAGCACTGCGGACAGGAGGAAACAACATGTGACCAGCAAGTGGAGCTCTTCGTCTTGAAAGTTAGAAGATGCACCAGAACACAGACTGAGCAGTACACAATATTTTATTAAACAATTTCATTAAAACATTTCTTTTAAAACCGAGGATTCAAGTCGGTCCCTGTAAAACAGTTCTTTCCTTACAAACAAGGATTCAAGTCCACAACTCGGTCCTTGAAAAGATAGGAAGACTTATAAAAATAAGGAAAAACACTTTAAACCATACCAGTCGTTGTCGTCGTCCAGTTCCAAATGCCCTTTCAACAAGGTCAGAGAAATAACACCCTGCCCACACAACCTGCCCGACCTGTTGAGAGCGGCCCGAACACAATGGGAAGACAGGACAAGACAAGACAGCAGAGCATCCACAGCGCTGCAGCTCCAAACAGTAAAATCAGGTGCCTGAAACAGAAAACCCATTATTGTGGATCCAGGAAAATAATTAAAATCTAAATCGCAGGTAACTTACCCAGAGGTGGAGACACAGCCAAACCTGGGAGGAAGCAGGTCAGCAGGCGAGGACTTAGCCGCACGCCACAACAATCCCCAACCACAGCCGGCAACGCCAGCAGAGCAACGCTGCAGAAACGGACAGGTGTAACACCCACAAACCCAACCACGATCCCAGTCACTAATTTGAGAAACTGGCACTTACGATCTCAGACAAGCAGATCAAGAGCACCAGCAAAATAAAGCAGCCGACTGGAGCAGCAATGAGGGAAACAAAGACACACGCACCCCATAGCGGCCTACCCAGCTATAAAGGCGTCTGCCCCGCCCATTAATCAACGGTGTGCATCTAGCTGCACCTGATGTGCATCTAACTGCACCTGATGTGCATCTAGCTGCACCTGGTGCGTAGAGTGGAAGGGAGGGGGGAGTGGAACACCATCTCGCCACAAACTGAACTTGTCATTTTGGTCTGTCAGAAATATGAACATCACAGAGGGCGTATGATAGAACAATTAGAGAAAATCAAAGAAACATTTAGTATAATAAATATATTACAAAAGGAACTAGCAAGTAAAAGTATTCAAATCATTATACTTTTTTTAGAAACACAAAATTAGAAAAGAGAATATAAACATGCAGATCTAAAAAAAAAGCTAGGTCTTGTCCTATGGACATTCAAAAAATAAAACAAAACAAAAAAGTAGAAACGTTTCGTCTTTCGTCCAAAAGACTTCTTCATTATGAGGTGCTGTATTCAACTCAGTCTTATAAATAGCACCTTCTAGTGGATCAACCAGTTTGCTGCTGACAGCCAAAACCAGCTGCTCACATGATCAAGGAGGACCATCAGCCTAACGATGGATCATTAGCACCCTGATGGTTGTTTGCTATTCACAGGGGGCATAGTGATACTAGCAATAACAGCATTGTAAAGGCTCCAGTACAGCTCTGCATTTTGCCGAACGCCGCTCTACGCGTGCGTGCTATGCGCAGGTAGTTCACAGTATAGCTCTGCGTTCGTTCTCACGTTAATTCTCGCGTTTTCGCTCCAAATTCTTGACGTCATTTGAGCAGATGGGCAGAGCGTTTACCTACGGGACAAATTGAGGTCGCTGATTGGTCATTTGCTGACACGCCTACTGAATTGATTGACAGGTCGGGTGGGGGAAAAAAAAGGCACGAGCCGGCAGCTGGCTCTGGCTGCAGCTGCTGCGGTGTTCTGTGTTTATATGTTAATAAAAAGTTCTAAAAAATAAAATAAAAACAGGGAGCGCTGGTCCAGCACACCAGAACACCAGGAAATCTGCAGAACCTCGCGCAGCCACGTTGGACATGAGTTTAATTCGCTTGTGACAAATTCATTCATTTCCTCATCCTTTCAGTCATGGAGTCAGCGGAGGAGGAAGCGATCACTTGACTTTTGGCAAAAAACAAAAGAAAATGCCAGATCAGGGATGAAGAAGGGGAATTTAATAAATTTGTGTCACATAACAGTCTGGCGCTGGGCAGTTTATTGTGAGACAACGCGCTTGCGTACGCGGTCGTAAAATTCGAGCTTGGCGCGTTCGCGCCCGCGTTCAAATGCTTGTGCCGCTGCGTTCGAACGGTGTCGAACGGTGTCGAGCGGCGTTCGGCCAAACGCAGAGCTATACTGGGGCCTTAAGAGGTTGAACCCAGAGGCCTCCACGTACCTCTGTTTAATGATGGACGGTTTCTTTTCACAAAGATGGCCTCCTTTACTCCTCTCTCCCATTGTTCCTCTCTATCAACGATGTGAACATCTTCATCCCTGAAAGAGTGACCTCTGACCTGGAGATGAGTGTAGACCGCAGAGTCCTGACGATGTTGATCTTCTGTGCTGGGCCATCCTTTAGATTTTTCTACCTGGATTATTGAGCATGCATCAGGGTATGAACATGAAGACATAAATACCCTGATGCATGCTCAATAATCCTGGTAGAAAAATCTAAAAAAGCTAAGTCTGGTCCTCTGGACATTCAAAAAACAAAACATCAGCCAACTGGTTTATCCACTGTGAGAGGGTGCTATTTATAAGACTGAGCTGAATACAGCAGCTCAGACTGAGGAAATCTTTCGGACGAAAGACGAAACGTTTCTACAATTTTTTTGCTTTGACTTAGCTTTTTTAGATGAAGCCATTTCGATCCACGCTCCACTCCAATAGGTGGCGGTAATGCACACCTTCCGTTGTTTGCCAAAAAAAAAACTCCATCAAGAAGAAGTTCTTGTTGACACGTTTTCCACACGTGAGCGTCAGCTGGAATTAGCCGCTAGCATCATGGTAAGTTCAGTAATTCATTCGTTTTATCCACTTTCAGTTGTTTTTAAGACAACTTTCTCCACAGCGAGGAGCTTTAATGTTGAGCTCCCAGCATAGTTTAATGTAATATTTAGTTTTCCTCTCGTGCTCTTCAACGTGCTGCAGGCTAATGATGCTAACACACACAGTTAGTCAGTTTGTAACCTTGTTCATGACGACCTCGTCTCAGCCATGGTTGAAGTTAGTTAACATTTCGCTCTGCAGTCTACCGACTTGAGAGTTTAGCATTAGTTTGTTTTAGTTAGACGACATGATGATCACTGAGTCAGTGAGAATAAAGACTCTGTCACCACCAGCTTCTTGTGACACAAAACGTGTTGAGCCACAATAAACAGAAACATTTGCCAGTTTCAATGTCAACATTTTTGTGCAGTTCAACTGGGAAAAACAAATCAGTTGTGGTGTATAATGTAATCTTTCGGCTTTTCCCTCTTCAGGGGTCTCCACAGCGAGTCATCCTCCTCCATCTCTGTCCTCACTCCAACTACCTTCATGTCCTCTCTAACTGCATCCATATATCTCCTCTTTGGCCTTCCTCTTTGTCTTTTTCCTGGCAGCTGCATTTCTAACATCCTTCTACCAATATACCCACTGTCCGTCCTCTGGACATGTCCAAACCATCTCAGTGTGTCCTCCCTAACTTTATCTCCCAGTTGTTCAACATGTGCTGTACCTCTGATGATCTCATTCCTGATCTTATCCATCCTTGTCACTCCTAAGGAGAACCTCAACATCTTCACACCTCTCCAAGTTCTCTTCCACCTGTTCCCTGTTCTCACATCAAGTCAGATTTTTTTATAGAGCACATTTAAAACAGAAACTGTTACCAAAAGTGCTTAACAAAAAGATCACAGCATCAAATAAAAAGTAACAAGATATAATTAAAGCACATGGAATAAAAAAATAAATAAAACCCAAAATATAATTTGAAACAATGAAATTTTTTTTTTCATTCAACCTTTATTTATACAGGCTAGCCTCGTTGAGCCACAGGGACTCATTTACACTATTTATTTATACTAAATCACATCACCCTGTGACAAATGTCAAGGTAAAATAACAAAAAAGCATCAACTCAGTCAGAAACAATAAAATAATAAATCAGATCTGATGATCGTGTGTTAAACAGGAATAAAACAAAAAACATAAACAGAATCAGAATCAAATAAAAACTAAATCTAAATCCAATCACCCTGTGTTAAATGTCAATGAGTACTACCATAATCAAGTTTTTGTCCAGTAGCATCAGTGTGGTTGTATTTGTCCTCATTACTGTAGTGTACTCACAACCTCTTCTTGGTGGGACAGGTGCTGGAAAAGTTCAGAGTTCAGTTCAGTCATCACACACTTCTTAGCTGCAGGTGATCTCTGGTGGATGTCTGTCCCAGACTGGAAATAAAACACAATAAAAAAAAAAGTTAATAAGATTATGATTTTGAATAAAAAAGATTATTTAGATAATTTTGATTTGATTTGATGTTTATTCATTCATTTTAAAAGAACAATACAAAACAGTTTCATCAGATACAAGAATACAAGTAGGATAAAATGAAAGGAGCAGAAAGAAGATGAAATCTTATTATATCTGCCCCTTATTTCACAGTTTGTTCAAACAATGATAACCTTCAAACTACATCACAAAATGAATAACTCTACTTAATTTTTCTAACTGTAATACACAAACACACTAAGCTACATCATATATAGTTTTTGAGCAAGTCCTTTTTGACCTTTTTCTTAAATGTATACATTGATTTTGCATTTTTAACATCACTCTCCAGAACATTCCACAGATAATAATAATAAAAGAACAATACATTACCTATTCTTGAACGGTTGAATCTCTCACTCATCATTAGGGCAGGGCTTTGCTCCAGGGCTTGTTGACATCAGTTTTTGTTTTTTCATAAAGTTCTGAACTTTTTGAGTGATGGATGTTCATAGCGAGGATCAATAACTTTAAAGCCTGCGCATAATAACAACATTCAGACTTACATTCAGATATTTAAAAACTCACAGTTTGTGTTATTGCTCTGGACTGATATGATTTACCTGATAAAAGTAGTTTAAATGCAGCTGTTGTTAGCGCTGTTGCAAGCTGCTCGTTCACATTCCGATGACGTAGTTTCAAGCGCGTTCACGTGAGACGTGCTGTCTGCTGCAGAGCCAGTCTCTTCATGAAACAAAGTCCACACACACAGCTTTCGAATGTGCGCGCCGCTCGTCTTTTAACAAGAAACGTTCCCCAAACAGGAGACCGCAGTGAGAAGCTAACGGCTAAAGGCTGCGCGAGCTTCGCAATAATAGCTCCGTGCTGAAACGCGCCCAGGAAATTTTGTTCCGCGGCGCATATATTAACGTTCAATGAGAGAAAAAATAACCGAAACGGTACGCAGGTGGACCGAACGTGCTGTACCGAAACGGTTCGGTACACCCACTAGTACCGTTACATGCCTAATGAGTACAGGTGTGTTTTTAGGAGAGTTTTAAAAGTGGAGACTGAGGAGGCCTGTCAAATGTTGAGGGGCAGATTGTTCCAGAGTTTAGGGCCCACCACTGAAAATGCTCGATCTCCTCGGAGCCTGGTAAAATGGTAAATGGAGCTTACTTATACAGTATAGTGCTTTCCAGCCCCCTATGAGGGTCCCCAAAGCGCTTCACAGTACCAGCCATCCACCCATTCATACAGCGGTAGCGGTAGCCTGCCATGCAAGGCGCTGCCTGTCCTACCGGTAGCAACTCGGGGTCAAGTGTCTTGCCCAGGGACACAACGACTTGAGGTATGCCGTGACCGGGTATCGAACCCGGGACCTTACGGTCCTGAGCCGACTGCCCTGCCTCTACACCATCTCAGCTTCAGCCTAGTTTTTGGTACCGCCAAAAGCAGCTGGTTAGATGATCTCAGAGGCCGAGAAAGGAGCATAAGGATGAAGAAGGTCGGAGAGGTATGAGGGTGCGAGGCCATTAATGCACTTGAACATCAGCAGGAGAATTTTCCAATCAATCAGACACGAACAGTAGGGGTGTAACGGTACGCTAAAATCACATTTCGGTTCGGTTCAATTACAAGGAGGGCTCAGTTCGGTTCATTAATTGTTCACAAAAAACAAATTACATTTTAACAAGATCCCTTTTATGATTGGTATCATTTAAATACTTTTGCAAATATTTTTCTGGCACTAGATTGGAATAGGGCTGGGCGATATGGAAAAAATCATATATCACGATATGGACTTTTTTATATCACGATAACGATATATATCACGATATATACAACACGATGTGTGTGTGTGTGTGTACAGGAAAAATTTGGACCAAAGTTTTTTTATTTTATTATTTTACTACAGATAGTTACAATTATAAGAATGTGAACAAAAAGAACAAGGAAATTTGGACCAAAGTAGAAACTAGATCTACCTTAATTCAAGGAGTACGATTATGGAATGACTTAATGACAAATGTTAAGGAAGCCAAATCATTCCTTGTATTTAAGAAACTGGTAAAAAATGAATTGCTAAAAAAAATAAATGAATCTAATTTAATGTGTGATATATGTGAATTGAAAATTGACTGAGTTATTTACTTATTTTGTTATTATAGAAAATATTGTTTGAACTGTTATTAGATGAATAAGGAGCAGATTTAATAAGATTTATTCTTCATCTGCTACCTTTCATTTTATTTTTTTCTATTATGAATACGTTAATTGTTGTATTTCATATTATAAAATGAATAAACTAACAAACAAACAAACAACTCCTTTTCTACTTTGGTCCAAATTTTTCCTGCAGGTGGCGGTAAAACAACAGCTGCTAATGAAACTCACGAAGAAGAAATCCGCTCTGAAGTTTGAGTAAACAAAGCAAGAAACAGAAAAGAGAAAACGTTGCGTTTGATTGCGGTTCTGTTGTGTCTCTGGTCTGTTTTGTATTGGTTAACTGGACCCGAGTTCGGACTCGGTTGGACTCTGGGTTCGTGTCCTCTGGACCCATTTTGTCTCCGAGTTTCAGCGGAGCGAAATAATGGAAGCTAACAAGGTGAGCTTCCCCCTCTTTTTGGTAAAAGTTATTCTTCTTGGGCTGCCTGTGCAGCTGTTTTCTCCTTGTTGAGACACCGGCTTCATGCGCCTGCGGCTCTGTTGCTCTCGAGTTTAACAACGTAAAGCATGTGTCGCAAACCCGCGCGTGCGTCAAACATAAAGCAGCGCCGTCATCTCGCAAAACCACATATGAAGCTTCTTTGCGACAGTTATTTTTTTATTCTTATTTATCACGATAGAGACGATAGAAGGAAAGTAGCACGATAGACACGTTTCTATCGTCCCCACGATGTATATCGTCATATCGCACAGCCCTAGATTGGAACCCTGAAAAACCAACTTGTATGCTTCAGTCACCAGTAACCTGACCACTGAGGGCGGTGAATTTCAGGCACCAGGTAAACAATGAGTTCTTGAAGTTGACCTGAAGCTGTTTTTTTTGTGATGGTATTTGTAGCTTCGTCGTGAGGCGAGACTGAGGCGGGAGTACCTATATAGGAAGGCACAGGAGGACAGGCTGCGAACAATAGAGGAGAAGAAACAAAAGCTGAAGGGCGCACTGGAGGGTGAGACGGGATGATAACTGGATTCCATTTTCCTCTTGCATTTTACATGAGTGTTCATTGGTGTAAATGTTCTTACCCCAAATCATGCTGTAACATGTTTTGTCTTGACCGCAGACAACTGCCTCCTTCCAACTGAGGTACGTAAAGATGCTCTGCAGCTGCAGAAACTACTGGAGTATGATGATGAAGGGGCAGAAGGCAAGTGTTGGCTCATTCCACCTTTAGCAGGACCTGTCAAATGTTCTTCTTACTTTCTTTAACCATCAGTTGACTTCTGTGCAGGCGTCAGCTTCACAGGAAGGACTTTGAAACAAGCCAGCTTCTAAGCAAGATTGAAGATGAACAATCTCTTGGTGTTCAGCTTCAGAAAAAGATAAAAGAACTTCAGGTTCATTTGAATATTTTTTTTTGTAACAGCAGCCTCTGCACGTCAAATTACTTAAAGGTGGATTTGAACATATAAATAATGACGTGCATGGTTTGTCTTTTTCTTTGAACTTGCAAATGTCAGGCTCGCATTGAAGAGCTGGAGGAGGAGATCGAGGCTGAGCGAGCTGCTCGGGCCAAGGTGGAGAAGCAGAGGTCTGATCTCTCCAGGGAACTTGAAGAGATCAGCGAGAGGCTCGAAGAAGCTGGCGGAGCAACTTCTGTTCAGATCGAGATGAACAAGAAGCGCGAGGCCGAGTTTCAGAAGCTGCGTCGGGATCTCGAAGAGGCCACCCTGCAGCACGAGGCCACGGCTGCAACTCTCCGCAAGAAGCAGGCTGACAGCGTGGCAGAGCTGGGAGAGCAGATCGATAATCTCCAGAGAGTCAAACAGAAGCTGGAGAAAGAGAAAAGTGAATTCAAGATGGAGATCGACGACCTCTCAAGCAACATGGAGGCCATTGCAAAAGCAAAGGTACAACAAATTGAACTGAACGAGTCTGCTGATCTGGTAGTGACTTTACTGAAACTGACAGAGTCAAAATGCCTTTTGTCAAACAGGTGAATCTGGAGAAAATGTGTCGCACTCTTGAAGATCAGCTGAGCGAGCTGAAGGCTAAAAATGATGAACATGTGCGACAGCTGAATGACACTGGATCGCAACGGGCAAGGCTGCAAACAGAGAATGGTGAAATGCTTGTTACACATTATTTTAAATGTACTTATTTTAATACCATGCTTCCAACATGAACCATTATTTTCTGTTTTGAATTTCCCGGTTATAAATTAGGTGAAATCAGTCGCCAACTGGAGGAGAAAGAGGCTCTTGTGTCTCAGCTGACAAGGAGCAAGCAGGCTTACACACAGCAGATTGAAGAACTGAAGAGGCACATTGAAGAGGAAGTTAAAGTGTGTGTCCACTAAAAACACCCACACTACCACAGAACTGCACTGTTGAATCAGTTCAAGGCTTAATAAATATTGTAGTAAATAAAAAACCCGCTCATGTTTTTGTCAGGCCAAGAACGCCCTGGCTCATGCTGTTCAGTCGGCTCGTCACGACTCTGATCTGCTCAGAGAGCAGTATGAGGAGGAGCAGGAGGCCAAAGGGGAGCTGCAGCGCTCCATGTCCAAGGCTAACAGCGAGGTGGCTCAGTGGAGAACCAAATATGAGACTGACGCCATTCAGCGCACTGAGGAGCTGGAGGAGGCTAAGTATGGATATTTTCCCATTTGCAATTACGTACTTGAAACGGCAAAGCACTTCAGGCATATAAAGCAAATACTCTTCCCAGGAAAAAGCTGGCCCAGCGTCTTCAGGATGCCGAGGAATCCATCGAGGCTGTGAATGCCAAATGTGCCTCTCTGGAAAAGACTAAACAGAGGCTTCATGGTGAAGTGGAGGACCTGATGATCGATGTAGAGAGAGCTAATGCTCTGGCTGCAGCCCTGGACAAGAAGCAGAGGAACTTTGATAAGGTTTATTATTTATTACTATTTCTGTTCTGTGCATCTTACTATTAAAGACCATAGAGTTATAAATCATTGTTGGTCTTCTTCATGTTCTAAGGTCCTCGCAGAGTGGAAGCAGAAGTATGAAGAAAGCCAGGCTGAGCTGGAAGGAGCTCAGAAAGAGGCTCGCTCTCTCAGCACTGAAATGTTCAAGCTGAAAAATTCATACGAAGAGTCTCTGGATCAGCTGGAGACCTTCAAGAGGGAGAACAAGAACCTGCAGCGTATGAACTGTTAATGTGCTCAGTCGATTAACATGAATTATTCACACTTTGAAGCATGTTACAAAATCAAAGCAGCGTTTTATTTAAAAACTCGTGAAACTTAAAATCCCACGTTCACTTGCTTTACAGAGGAGATCTCAGACCTAACTGAGCAAATCAGTGAAACTGGAAAGACCATTCACGAACTGGAAAAAGGAAAGAAGGTCGTTGAGACTGAGAAGTGTGAACTCCAAACCTCCCTTGAAGAGGCCGAGGTATAGTGCTTGAAGAAATAACCTCCAGTCTAACTCTTTTCATCAACATCTTTAAAACTTAACTAGACAATATGTTTTCCAAGGCAACCCTGGAGCACGAAGAGTCCAAGATTCTCCGTGTTCAGCTGG
>JBBPBX010010274.1:0-43859 GCA_038048925.1 Garcialebias charrua | reverse complement strand
GCCATGATGGCAGAAGAGCTGAAGAAGGAGCAGGACACCAGCGCTCATTTGGAGAGGATGAAGAAGAACGTGGAGGTGACGGTGAAGGACCTGCAGCACCGTCTGGATGAAGCTGAAAATCTGGCCATGAAGGGAGGCAAGAAGCAGCTCCAGAAACTGGAGGCTCGGGTATGCAAAACACAAATACATGTAATACCATTATCTGTCAGTAAAAAAAATAAAAAAATAAATAAAAATAAATAAATAAAAAAATATATATATATAATGTTCTCTTCACTTCTTGTTTTTGAAGGTTCGTGAATTGGAGACTGAAATTGACATTGAACAAAGGCGCAGCGCAGATGCTATCAAGGGAGTGAAAAAATATGAAAGAAGAGTGAAGGAACTCACCTATCAGGTCAGAAGCTGTTTACATCCCTATAACATGACACCCTCCCCACCACCCCCACCCTTTAGTCCAGAAAACAACAGCAACCTTCATGTTCTGTCATTTAACAGACTGAGGAGGACAAGAAGAACATTGTCAGACTGCAGGATCTGGTGGACAAACTGCAACTGAAAGTGAAATCTTATAAGAGACTGGCTGAGGATGCTGTAAGCATACACACATCTGATGACATGTTTAAATTTAAAAAAGCACCATTTAGTTCAGAAATGTTGAGTTTTTTGTGGTTTAATGCACAGGAAGAGCAGGCCAACACTCACATGTCCAGGTACAGGAAGGTGCAGCATGAGATGGATGAAGCTCAGGAGCGTGCCGACATCGCCGAGTCTCAGGTCAACAAGCTGAGGGCAAAGAGTCGGGAAATTGTCAAGGTATAGATAAAATAAACAAACAATAACATAAAAAGGATTGTTCATCTTTTTTAAATAGCTAGTTTCCAGCTCAACGTTGTCATCGTTTGTTGTTTCAGACGAAAGGGTCCGAGGAGTGATGATGAAATCTCACCAAAAATGTGACAAGAATCATACAATATGAGGATCTTGTTGCATGTTCTTTTGAGCATGTGAAGCATGCTGTGATTAAAATGCATTTAGTAAAATAAAACTGAAAAAGCTGACTCACTGTTCTGTCTTTGCTTTTATTTATGACCAGATCACTGCAAATTACCAAAAACACTTTAACTCCCATTCATTTCATTGGATGTTATCTGTGCATACAATGATCTTTTGCCTACTATCGTGTGGGTTAAGTTCAAAAAACCCTTGCAATAGGTGAAAATATGCAAAGTAGCAACGTTATATTTATTTTACTATTTAAAAAATAAATACAATTAAAGTGTTGTAAGTTCCCATGCAATGGCAAAATTAGTTCTCTGTGTTTCACCCATCGCACCTGAGATACACCCCGGTGGAGCAGTGGAAAACGGCCAGTGATTAGGGATTAGGTGTCTTGCTCAGAGACACCACGGCATGTGGGAATGGCTGGGGATCAATATACATATTAAGGCTTTGTAAACCCTTCACACTCTCCTAACCTTTCCCACTCTCTTATTAACCTTTACCTGTAAGGAATTTAATGGAGGACCTGAAAATTAAACCAGACGCAGAGCATATTAAGCTTTATTTTGATGGGGAGTGGTGCGCAGAGGTTATGAAGATGGGCATGTGATCAGAAAGTCACAAGTTCAACTCCCCGGACTGACCATATCAAAATGTGGGTGGAAAAGGAGAAAAAACCAGCCTGCCTCCACCCTAATTTGCCCCACTCTGGGCCCTTGAGCAAGGCCGCTTAACCCCCATCATCTGCTCCCAAAACAGGTCTCTTTTGAAAATGAGTTCTTGTGACTCAATGAGACTACCTGTATAAATAAAGGGTAAATAAAAGGACTGGTGGGAGTCAGCACACCTCTGTGTAAATGCACTGGAAAGTTCTGCAAAGTGAAACGGGGGAATCCAGGGCACATAAGCTTGGTGAGGATGATGGGATCAGTCAGCTACATGAGATAATTGCTGGACATTTATTTTCGCATGGCTTTCAATAACCTGGCGCCGAATAGAGAAAAGAGGAGTAGTATTTAAATGCTGTGGTCAACAGGTGAGAAGAATTATGCTGATCACAGCAAAGCAGGCAGGAGTCATAACATTTTCAAACACTCTTAAACACTTTGGCAATAAAGATTATAATGATGAGATAAATACGGCACAGACAAAGTCAGAGTCAAAGCAATCTGCTCCTCAGATAAATAATGTTATTAACTTACTTTTTATGTATTCAAATGTTTTCCATAGCTATAGAGCCCTGAGATGTATGGAAGCCGTGCATATGAGATGACTTCTGTTGTGACTTGGTTTAATATGTAAACCAATCGATGCCAGAACGGGAATGCTAATAACAGGAAGGCGGGAGGCGGGGGTGGGGGTGTCTCTGGGGGTTCTCCCCCAGAAATTTTTGGGATAAAGTAAATGCGATTTCCTGCATTTTGGTGTATTTTAACAGGAACATCTGTATGCTTTCCTACATTTGTAAACACTCAGCTTTTGTCAAGCATCCTAACATATTTTGACAAATTAGCGCACCAAAAAAATAGTAATACCGGTAATCAAAATTTTATTAATGACCCGGTTACGTCCTTCCAAGACACAACATATTAAGGGACTTGAGACAAAAGGAGGGTTAAAGAAAGTTTATTTTTAAACTCTCTGAAGCTTCTGCTCTGGTTACGCAGCCTCCTGCCTCTCTAGCCGTTTTCGCATTGCATGGCCCTCACCAGCCCAGCTCGTCCCTGGTTGGCCCAGAGCCCGGACTGGCCTGCCCCCGCTCATTAGGCATTGTCCGGAGAGCCGCCTTGATGTGGGTGGGGCGTTCTCTTGAAGTGGGTGGGAAGTTCTTGTGTGCGCGCTTACAGTGTTTTAAGAGAGGAGACGCCGTAAAAAAATAAGCATAGTGCTGCCACCTGGTGAAAATATTTTTGGGGGCTTATATAACGTGATACGTATCACGTTATTACGTGATACTATCACGTTATTATTATCACGTAATAACGTGATACGTATCATGTAATAACGTGATACGTATCACGTTATTACGTGATACGTATCACGTTATTACGTGATGCGTATCACGTTATTACGTGATGCGTATCTTTATGTATTACTACATATTATCACGTAATAACGCGATACGTATCACGTAATAGCGTGATACGTATCACGTTATTACTACATATTATCACGTTATTACGTGATACGTATCACGTAATAACGTGATATCACGTAATAACGTGATACATATCACGTTATTACGTGATAAGTATAGATGTCCATCCACATGGTATCAGCACCATTACCCATAATGCAAGTTCGCCCATACGCTTGTTTTTGCCTGCATGCTAACAATGGCTAATTTACAGAATTTCATCAAGTTTTACTTCATGCTTGGTCTAAAACATGGAGAGATACTGATGATGCTTCGCACTGTGGATGACATCATCATCAGTATGCGCACTCTGAGAAGAATCCTGAGCAGAATGGGACAGTTCAATATTATTTAAATGTGAAACCTCAACACATCAAAAGTAATGTTAAATGATTGAGAATAGTTTATGTTTTCACACTTTTTCATGTAGAAATAAGCTAACAGGGAGTGCCTGTATGTTTTTTTTGTTAATCTGTTTACGCATGTTTAAGCTGTTGAAAGACTTAAAGGTTCAGTATGCAGTTTCTGTAGAACTGCAGCAGTTAGAAATATTTTCAACAGGCAAAGCATTCTGATCCCTCCCCCTCAGAGCCATATGTGGCTCTGCCCCCTTGTGGTCTGTTGAATTTCAAATTCAAGCTCTGTTTTTATTGGCTGATTCAAATTCAAGCTCTGTTTTTATTGGCTGGTTACAAACTCTGTTTTTATTGGCTGGAAAATGGCGGGTCACCTTTTCTTTTTAGAAATGCTTATTTACCACCTGGAGAAGCAAGGGGACAATATTTTTTTAAAATTTTTTTTCAGAGATTACCTGGCTAACATCAGTCTGTCAGGAGGTAGTGACAGAGTGAAGAAATATCTTCATTAAAAAAGCTACATACTGCAGCTTTAATGTTTATGGGTGAATGTGTCTGTACAATCTTTGCTACAAGTGCCCAACAAAAATAGGAAATTTTAGGAAAACTGTTTAAAAAAAATTCAATGCAAACTTGAAAATGTGATTAAGTCTTACAGTTCATGATAAAAGTGAATAACCTATGGAAAGTCTTTAAAGCATATGTTTTTTTAAATTATAAACAGTATAAAATGCCTGAAGAATGGAGAAGAAGTGTGCTGGTTCCCATTTTTAAGAACAAGGGTGATGTACAGAGTTGTAGCAACTACAGGGGAATTAAGTTGATGAGTCACACAATGAAGATCTGGGAGAGAATTGTGGAAGGAAGGCTTAGACAAGAGGTGACTATCTGTGAGCAGCAGTATGGTTTCATGCCAAGAAAGAGCACCACAGATGCCATCTTTGCTTTGAGGATGTTGATAGAGAAGTACAGAGAGGGTCAGAAAGAACTCCATTGTGTGTTTGTGGATCTAGAAAAAGCATATGACAGGGTGCCAAGAGAGGAGGTGTGGTATTGCATGAGGAAATCTGGAGTGGCAGAAAAGTATGTTAGACTGGTACAGGACATGTATGAAGACAGCAGGACAGTGGTGAGATGTGCTGTAGGAGTGACAGATAGCTTCAAGGTGGAGGTGGGATTGCATCAAGGATCGGCTCTGAGCCCCTTCTTGTTTGCTCTGGTGATGGACCGACTAACAGATGAGGTCAGGCAGGAATCCCCATGGACTATGATGTTTGCAGATGACATTGTGATATGTGGTGAGAACAGGGAACAGGTGGAAGAGAACTTGGAGAGGTGGAGGTATGCACTTGAAAGAAGAGGAATGAAAGTCAGCCGTAGTAAGACAGAGTACATGTGTGTGAATGAGAGGGAGGCCAGTGGAACAGTGAGGCTACAAGGAGCAGAGGTCACAAAGGTGCAGGACTTCAAGTACTTGGGGTCCACTGTCCAGGAAAATGGGGAATGTGGTAAAGAGGTGAAGAAGAGAGTCCAGGCAGGATGGAGTGGATGGAGAAAAGTTTCAGGAGTGATTTGTGACAAAAAGGTGTCAGCAAAGGTCAAAGGAAAAGTTTACAAGACAGTGGTGAGACCAGCTATGTTGTATGGTCTGGAGACAGTGTCATTGACAAAAAGACAGGAGAAAGAACTGGAAGTAGCAGAAATGAAGATGCTGAGGTTCTCCTTAGGAGTGACAAGGATGGATAAGATCAGGAATGAGATAATCAGAGGTACAGCACATGTTGAACAACTGGGAGATAAAGTTAGGGAGGCCAGACTGAGATGGTTTGGACATGTCCAGAGGAGGGACAGTGGGTATATTGGTAGAAGGATGTTAGAAATGCAGCTGCCAGGAAAAAGACAAAGAGGAAGGCCAAAGAGGAGATATATGGATGCAGTTAGAGAGGACATGGAGGTAGTTGGAGTGAGGACAGAGGATGCAGAGGACAGAGTGAGGTGGAGGAGGATGACTCGCTGTGGCGACCCCTGAAAAGGGAAAAGCCGAAAGAAGAAGAAGAAGAAACAATATTTTTGTTCCTTTTTTACAATGGCATGTTGTTTCCACATAGTGCAGTAGTTTTGTATAGGATGACATTTGTCTGTGATATTTTATGGCTATGTTAAGAAAATTTTAGGGAAAAAAAGTTAAATGCAAACTTGACAAAGTGTGTAAGTTTTCACAAACAAATGCAGTATTGATATTCCTGTAGCTAATCTGCATTTAAGAACGTCACGTCGACATGAATGTGCTGCTCTAGATGGTAGAGTGATGAAAATTCAATAAAATGAAGACACTTTTCAACTGTTTGCTGTATTATTTTCTTTAGACATGTTATGTTTTTTAGGACAAGTCAGTGTCAACGTTACATCTGCCTGGGGGGATTTATTCAGTTTTATGTCCCCTGTCAGAGTCTGGGTCACAATGGGAGAGAGGCTGGGTTCTGTGCTGCTTTCATCCAGTAGGTAGTTCCAGATAAAATGCAAATTAAGGGATGTACTGTAGAGCCTAGAACTGCAGGTCTGACCTCCAAAACAAGATGATTAAGATGCACACTTAAACAGTTTAAAGTTCTCCACTTTCTTGACCAAGAGTTTGATACTACAAAGTTTTGAAAGTGTCAACCTTTTCATTCAGAAAACTAGCATTCCCATGTACTTGATTTGTCTTGGTTAATTTACTCCTGAATAAATTTCTGATAAACTGACTCTAACTCCCATGTTTATCACCAAACTTACATTTCTTCATTCGGTTCCTTTAATTATTGGGTATATTCTACATTTCTCTACTAATATCTCTAAGATATGCATTAAAGACAGAGATCCAAACTTCACTCAAAATAAGATAATGTGGTTTTTCGCAGTTTCATGAAAACTAAACACGAGCGGGGTTTTTCCCCCAACATTTTTTCCTTATCAAACATCTGCATTTTCTATGAAACGCCATCAGGTTGTAGCTCTGTTAGCTTGCTCCCTTTAAAAAACCCAAAATGCCCATTAATGTGATCAACGAACACTGACTGCAGTTTGTGTTTCTCTTTAGAAACCATATTAACCCAATTATTTGAGTAAGAATTTGCATTATGGGTAATGGTGCCGATACCATGTGGATGGACATCTATACTTATCACGTAATAACGTGATACGTATCATAACGTGATACATATCACGTTATTACGTGATAATATCACGTTATTACGTATACGTATCACGTTATTACGTGATAATATGTAGTAATAACGTGATATGTATCACGTAATAACGTGATACGTATCACGTTATTACGTGATAATATGTAGTAATAACGTGATACGTATCACGTAATAATGTGATACGTATCACGTAATAACGTGATACGTATCACGTAATAACGTGATACGTATCACGTTATTACTACATAAGCCCCAAAAAATATTTTCACCAGGTGGCAGCACTACGCTTCCGTAATTTTCTGAGTTTAAAGGTGAACTATGTAATTTCAGCAGGATGCTGGGACTTAGAACAATTTTCATCAGGTAAAAGCATTCTGCTCCCTCCCCTCAGAGCCATATATGACTCTGAGGGGGAGCTACAGTCCGTTCTCTGTTGAACTTGAGTTCTGCAGCTCTGCCCCCTGCTGTGTGTCCGCTCGGAGCGCTTCAATATTCTGTGATTATATGTTAATAAAACAATTTAAAAATATAATAAAACCATAGAACACTTGTCCAACAACACAAAAACCAGCAGAAATCATCAGAGCTTCACGAAGCCACGTTGGACATGATTTAATTCGCTCGTGACTTCCTCTTTCTGTCAGTGCAGGTCTGGAATGCTCCGCCCCCACTACATGTCCTGTCTGCGCTGCAAAGTTCTGTGATTATATGTTAATAAAAAGTTTTAAAAATATTATAAAACCATGGAGCACTTGTCCAACAACACAAAAACCAGCAGAAATCAGCAGAGCTTCACAAAGCAACGTTGGACATGATTTAATTCGCTCGTGACTTCCTCATGTCTGTCAGTCGATGTCTGGAATGTCTGGAATGTTCCGCCCCCACTACATGTCCTGTGGCAGACGCTGCGAAGTTCTGTGATTATATGATAATATAACGGTTTAAAAAATATAATAAAACCATGAATCACTCGTCCAACAACACAAAAACACCCTGAAATCAGCAGAGCTTCACCAGCCACTTTGGACATGATTTAATTCGCTCGTGAGTCGTGACAAATCAATTTCCTCATTCCTGTGAGTGAAGGATGAAGCGATCACTTGACTTTTGGCAAAAAAACAAAATAAAAGTCCAGCTCTGGGATGAAGAAGGGATATTTAATACATTTGTGTCACATACAAAACAGTCCTGCATCGCTTTGCAATCCTTTGAATGAGAACGAGCCGCGGCGCTGAGGCTGGGACAGGCGGGGGCGTGGGTTGGGGCGTGACAAACAACTCTGTTTTTATTGGCTGGTCATTGTCCGGGTCACTCTGTTTTTAGTGTTTTTATAAATGCTGATAGAGAAGCAAGGGGACTATAGTTTTTTTCAGAGATTACTTTGTCTAACATCAGTTTGTCATACAGGTAGTCCCCGATTTACGAGCGAGATCCGTTACAACGAGGCGCTCGTAAACCGGAAATCTCGTAATTTGGAACGGCCGCCATTTCTCTCGTAAATCCGGAAATCCGCTCGTAAATTGGAACGGTTTTCGCTAGCGCGACTAAAAACACTCTATTTTCATCTAAAAACTACTTTTGAGTGCATAAAAATGATCGGAAACGTGTGTTTATATGCTTAACTAACTAACTGTAGTGAAAAAACACATGAAAACTCAGTATTTTTTTCGTTTTTTCCAAAAATTCGCAGCTCGTAAGTCTGGAACCTCGCAGATCAGAGCGCTCGTAAATCGGGGACTACCTGTAGATAGTGACAAAGTGAAGAAATATGTTAAAAATATATTGTTAGAAAAGTTACAGACTACATTACAAAGTTACATAGTGCAGCTTTAATTTTTGTTAATAACTGATTACAAATCAGCTTATGTTAGAACGTAAATAACACGAAGCGCGAACCCATACAGAGCATTTCCGCCTTTCAGCGCAAGCTGAATTTCATTAAAATATAACTAATATTCTCTAACTCCTGCATGTAGCCTGGATGTTACGTGGGGCGAATCCTTTATAGGAAAAGTGGACTCTTGAAATTACCAATACAAATCCATGGTTGAGTGGTTAGGACGTCCGCCTTGTACTCTAAATTTTATCTTGACCCGGGGAAGCAGGTTCGCGTCCCACCTGGTTCAAGTTATTTTACGTTTGTCTTTTATTGGAGAAAATAAAAAGGAGTTTGTGTTATGCCTGTGGTTAACACAAACTCCTTTATTTTCTCCAATTTCTTAGATGTCCCCAGATCTAGAATGAAATCTAGAGGTGATCGGGCTTTTGCAGTTGCTGCTCCAAAGCTGTGGAACAGTCTACCTGAGAATTTAAAGACCGCTCAGACTGTTGAGACTTTTAAATCTTTGCTCAAGACTCATCTGTTTTACTTGGCATTTAATCTGCGCAGAGTCTGAGAACAAATTTTGAGCAGATTTTATTGTTGTTGTATATTTACTGATAACTTTATTATGTTTCAGTGGCACTAGATGCATTTTACTCTGTTTTTTTTTTTTTTTTTTTTTTAACGGTACAGCCCTTTGGTCAGCTTCGGTTGTTTTTATGTGCTATATAAATAAAATTGACATTGACATTACTGGAACACACGTCAAAATAAGAACGTTCCCGTTCTGGCAGGATCTGACTTAGTTTAAACACTGCTTGGCACTTTATAATTGAATTGCACAGCATGTACAGTAGGCTACACACAAAATAATAATACAGTAATAATAATAATAATAATGTCAACTCATCACTGTATGTTGTTTCCATACAATGGCGAAATTAGTCTCTGCATCTGTTGTCATCATTCTTTGTTGAAACCAGGTCTCTCTTGTCAATGAGTCCTCGAGGCTCAATGGGATTAACCTGCATAAATAAAGGTTGAATGAATTTAACTATTGAAGGCGATCGAGGGACATTTTGGGGATCGGGTGTGCTGCCCAGGGACACCATGATGCAGTAGCTGGGGATCGAACCTGGGACTTTTGAGTCCCGAGCTGGCTGCCCTGCCTCTGCACCATCTCGGACCCCATGAAAAAAAAAAAAAACTGGGTTTAAAACCCCCTCGATACATTGAAGCCAATGGTCTAGTCTACATTTTTGTACTGGGTATACTGTGTTTAGAAACTAAAGTACACTGGTTAGTACAATGTAATAATCAATTTATTTTGATTTTTAAGCATATTGAACATGTCCAAATTTCTCTTATATTTGAGCAAATGAACAAACTTTGTACAACAGTTGGCTTTGTATTAAAAGAATGTTATAGAATTTACAAAACAGTATCAAAGCAAAGCGCTGCATAGATTGTTACGGAAGTGTTTAACTGCTGTTTGACACGTGCCTAATGACATGTCATGTATCACTGGGCACATAATACTGAAATACTTAAGCTTTTCTAGTGGGTATACTCCATATACCAGAGTACAGTATTACGTTGAAGCTGCAAGAAGTGAACTGCGATGCAGTGAGGAACAACTGTATTTTTTATTTGGGCACGTGTGGTGCTCCATATCTCTGGGACGCCTACAGTACAGTGTTATTGTGTTGAAGTAAAAATGACTGACGGGATGGTGCTGTGGCTTTGGCTCGCCAGAGGTCAGCATTGTCCTGACAGACTGTTCCTGTCAGCAACATGATAATCTGCTAAACCCATCCTGTTTTTGTTGTTGTTCGCTTCAGCTTTTTTTGTTTTTATTTTTTCGGACATCATTCTTATTGTGGGCTGCTGTTTGGGCAGGATTATAGGGGCAGTTTCCTGAGCGTGGTTCCGGGTGTGCAGTGCGCTGCTGCAGAAAACAGACTGTCCGAACCTGCAGAGGACTCTATTTACACTTAAACACACAGTGTGCTTTAAACTGCACTTCTGAGCCCATGAGATTTATTTAAGGGGGTTCTGTTCCCTCTTCATTAAACTCAGCATCTGTCACTCTGCACCATCTGCTTCTCGGCGCGTGTTTGATGGCGGAGCCGCCGTCAGCTCGTTGAGCCTCAACATGACGGACGTCCAGGAGACGGCGGACGCAGAGGAGGATGCGATTCCGGCCAGCCGGAGCAAGGTGGAGCTCCCGCCGCCGTGCGAGCGCCTCCCCGGCCCCAAGAGCAGCGTGTGCTCCCGCTCGTACTTCGTGGTGGTGATGGTGTTTTTCCACGTCTACATCATCAATGTCATAGCGCTGCTCTTCTACGTTCACTACAGCAGCGGCCAGGAGGACGCCGCCGCCGCCGGGGCTCGTGACGCGGATCCGGGCGGCCGCCTCCTGCAGCGCCCCGCCGCCGCGGGCTTGACACCCCCGCCGCCGTCCAAGCTCGAGCTCGCGCGCGACGTTTCTCTGACGAGACTCGAGGGGATACGGGTGAGCGATCCTGTCGCTCTCTTTGACGCAAATGAATACAAGATAAAAGTCAACAGCAAAGCAGTGATTTGTCTTTCAGGTGGGACATGTCCAGAAGGTGTCCCTGGTGCCAGGCAAGGAGCACGAGATGCGCACTCTGAGCCTGAAACCACTGCTGTTTGGTAAGAAAAACAATATATGGCCCGTGGGCCAAAAGAGGCCCTTAGTTCATGTCAGTATGGCCCACAAAACAACTCGAAATCAAATGATTTATTGATCTTGCTTTGAGTCTGTTAGAGCTTAAAGTGTTGGAGATGACTCTCAGCTACTACACGGAGTTTTAGCTCAATTTCTACGTAATTGTGGTTTATTATTTGCCACATGCAGGTTAACACAAGGTCAGCAATAAAATGTTCAGGATGAGAAGTACAGATTTGACTTGCTAAAAGTGCGATATGGCATAAAATTCATATCACAATATATTGTGATGGGTGGCGGTATAACCAAAGGTGGGCGCCAGACCGATAGGGAGCGCTAAAGCGCTAATCCGCTTACAGCGGACCTAAACAATTTGTTAGCTTTACAGCGAATTGACTAACTTTTATAATTCATAAGCGGATTTGCGCTATTTTTATTTAAAATGCAGTACCGCTAATAACTAATTATCTATCTGTAAAAAACAAAAAAAACGTATTTACGGGCTCTTAAATCAACCGGACGACTGCTCACAGACCATATCCTGTCAGCGCCGGATGTGGTCCGTGACAAAAAAGCGTCCCCCTCTCAGTCTCTTGGCTAGAGAGAGTTCAAGTTAGCAGCCAGTGTGTTACTCTGCAGCCTTATTGCTTGTTTTCGAAGAGTCAGACGAAGAGTTTTTAACATGGAGGGTGAACTTATGGATGTTTCTCAGCGGCCTACGCGACGCGTCTGGATTAAAAAAAGTAGTTCGCCATTTGCCCTCTTCAAAATGGCGGCGGCCACAGAAGCTAAGGACTTTCCAAGAAAACACGGTAAAAACAATTATTTCTTTGCTGAGAAAAAATATATTTCTTAGCTGACTTTATAGCACAAGGTTTTTCTGAGCTTAACCGGTTCAAATGGTCAAATCTGCTGGATTAAAAAAAGTAGTTCTGTGGTGGACCACTAGGGGGCTCTACTCAAACCCAGTGGACCGAAGGCATTACAGGATGTTTTATTGTGAAAAGCCGGAGGACCGGATGTGGTATGGGATATATAAGGCGGTGTTGGGTGCTTCCCGCCAGTTTAGTAGGAGTTGATTAAAAGTGAAGATCTACATCCCGTCCCCTGTGTCGTCTCTTCACCGCCTCCTACACTGGTGACCCTCGTGAATTGACTATGTCGATATCTGAAGCTCCAGCCAGCGCTCTTCAGCTGTCCGCGGTTGTGGAACCTCCACCGGCGGCCCCACTCGCTTTTGCGGTGGCCGTTAAAATCCCGGACTTCTGGCTGCACGCACCTCAGTCGTGGTTCGCCCACATCGAATCACAGTTTGCTCTTCGCGGGATATCTGCAGACGACACCAAATACCACCATGTGGTCGCTTCACTGGACCCATTGTCCACCCAGCGGGTAATGAGCCTGCTACAAGACCCTCCTGCACAAGGAAAATACGACGCCCTCAAAGAACTCCTTCTGCAGCGTTACACACTCTCAGACGCGGAGCGCGCCGAGAAACTGTTTTCCCTCTCCGATTTGGGCGACGGCACAGCTCTCGAGCTCATGGAAGGCATGTTGTCTTTGAGGGGATCAGCAGACTGTGAGTTTCTCTTCCTTCACCTCTTCCTCCGCCGGCTCCCGGCTCCAGTGCGCACCGCCCTGGCCAACTCCTCGTTTCTGCAGCAGAAGGATTACCGCTCGCTGGCCCGCGAAGCCGACCGCATCCTGCTGGCTGCGAGGACTTTCGCGGTCCAGGCGGCGGTCCCCGGATCTCCAGCAGCACCTCAGCTTCAAGCAACGCCCTCAGCGCCGGACGAGCCATCGGTCGTAGCAGGAGTCGCTACCCGCAGGCGGTCAGGAGCCGCCTTTTGTTTCTACCACCAGCGTTTTGGCGCCAAAGCACGGCGATGCATCCCGCCGTGCAGCTTAAAGCCGCAGGGAAACGAGAACGCCAGCGCCCGCTAGCAGTCGCGGCCGTTGGCGACAAGGAAAGGCTGCTTTTCATTGAAGACTCGAGGTCGGGGAGGCGGTTCCTGGTGGACTCTGGCTCGCAGAAGAGCCTCGTTCCCCCGACTGGCTCCGACAGGTTGGCAGAAGGCTGCAGGCCGCAGCTAACTGTGGCTAACAGCTTTCCCATCAAGACGTTTGGCGAAAGGTTGGTGACTGTGTGTTTCCATGAACGGGACTTCCAGTGGAACTTTGTGGTAGCTGCTAGCTCAGTCCCTATTTTAGGGGCTGATTTTCTTTGTGCTCACGGGCTCCTTGTTGATGTAGCTAACAGACGTTTGATCGACGCTGTGTCTTTTTCGTCACTGCCTTGTGAGACGCGAGGAGCTGGGCCTTTAATGCATGCTAACTTTTTAGCTTCGGGTAATGTGTTTCAGCGTTTATTGTCTGAATTCCCCTCGCTGACTGTTCCTGATTTTGCAAACACAAACACAAAACATGGGGTCGAACATTATATTCCCACAACGGGCCCCCCGGTGTTCGCACGTGCACGCCGCCTTGATGCTACTAAGCTAGCAATAGCACAGGAAGAGTTTGCTAACATGGAGCGTTTAGGCATCGTGCAGCGCTCAAACAGTCCGTGGGCCTCCCCCCTGCACATGGTGCCCAAAGCAGACGGCAAATGGCGTCCATGTGGGGATTTCCGCCGCCTTAATAACATCACAGAGAACGATCGTTATCCCATCCCCCACATCCAGGATTTTTCAGTGCACCTGGCTGGGACCTCCATTTTTTCTAAAGTAGATTTAGTACGGGGGTACCACCAGGTTCCTGTGCATGTGGAGGATGTCCCTAAGACCGCTGTTATCACGCCTTTCGGCCTGTTTGAGTTTTTGCGCATGCCTTTTGGTCTTAAAGGTGCAGCACAAACATTTCAGCGGTTGATGGATTCAGTCCTAAGGGGTCTGTCCTTCGTATTTGTGTACCTGGATGACGTCCTGGTGGCTAGCAGCTCGGCTGAGCAGCACATGTCCCACCTCCGTGAGGTTTTTCAGCGCCTGGCAGCACATGGCCTGATTGTAAATACAGCGAAATGCCAGTTTGGACTGCCAGTCATTGACTTTTTGGGCCACCGCATTTCTGCAAGTGGTGCTGTCCCATTACCAAACAAGGTGCAGGCGGTGTCTGATTTCCCACAGCCCCAGTCTGTTAAAGCGCTACAAGAATTTTTGGGAATGGTTAACTTCTATAACCGTTTCCTCCCCAGGGCAGCACAACTGCTGCGACCGCTCTATGGAGCGCTGAAAAAGAAAAAGCCCAACGACAGTGTTGACTGGACACCAGAACGCCTACAGGCATTTGGTGATGCTAAAGCTGCACTGGCCACTGCTGCCCTTTTGGCCCATCCATCCCCAGCGGCGCAAATAGCTTTAACAACCGACGCATCTGATGTTGCGGTGGGGGCTGTGTTAGAACAGCAGGTTTCCGGGGTTTGGCAGCCGCTTGCATTTTTCAGCCGTACGCTACGGGACAACGAGCTTAAATACAGTGTTTTTGACAGAGAGTTGCTGGCGCTTTACCTGGCCACACGCCATTTCAGGTTTTTC
Organism: Garcialebias charrua; assembly: GCA_038048925.1. Taxonomy (NCBI): domain Eukaryota; kingdom Metazoa; phylum Chordata; class Actinopteri; order Cyprinodontiformes; family Rivulidae; genus Garcialebias; species Garcialebias charrua. Next base: position 29,129 of record JBBPBX010010274.1, on the reverse strand, counting down.
CTGGAGGGCCGCCGGTTCACTGCATATGTTGACCACAAACCCTTGGTGTTTGCGATGTCAAAAATTTCTGACCCCTGGTCTGCTCGCCAGCAACGCCACCTCGCAGCGGTGTCTGAATTTACTACAGACATTCAGCATGTGGCTGGAAAATCCAACGTGGTGGCTGACTGTCTCTCTCGGGTGCTGATCTCTCCCGTATACGTTGGCATCGATTTTTCTGCTATGGCTGCGGACCAACGTGGCGACGCAGAAATACTCGAGCTCCAGTCCGGGCCCACAGGCCTCGAGTTGGAGGAACGGCAGGTGAATGACGGAGGGCCTCTCCTGCTCTGTGATGTTTCTACTGGCAGGCCCCGCCCCCTGGTTCCAGTTTCATGGCGACGCCGCGTTTTTGACTCCTTACATTCCCTGTCTCACCCAGGTGTTAGAGCCTCGGTGAAACTGGTCAGTGCAAAGTTTGTTTGGCCCGGTCTGCGTAAAGCGGTTAAGGAGTGGGCAGCAGCGTGTGTCCCATGCCAGCGTGCTAAGGTTAACAGACACACCAAAGCACCTTTGGAACCCTTCTCCATCCCAGGTCGGCGGTTTGATCATGTGCACGTAGACCTGGTGGGCCCTCTGCCTCCATCACAGGGTTTTACTCATCTGCTGACTATAATAGACCGGACCACCAGGTGGCCTGAGGTGGTTCCTCTGACATCCACGACATCTGCAGTGGTGGCCCGGGCATTTTTGTCTACCTGGGTGGCGCGTTTTGGCCCCCCTTCAGACATTACATCGGACAGGGGCCCGCAGTTTGTTTCTGAACTTTGGTCTACCATGGCCAAGGGTCTGGGGACTAACGTTCACAGGACCACCGCTTACAACCCCCAAGCTAATGGTTTGTGTGAACGGTTTCACAGGTCATTGAAAGCCGCACTTCGCGCTGCATTGACCGGTGACAACTGGATTGACCGTCTTCCCTGGGTTTTGTTGGGGTTACGTACCGCAACCAAAGAAGACCTGAGCTCTTCCCCGGCTGAACTGGTTTACGGTCAGCCTGTGCGCGTCCCCGGTGAGTTTTTACCTGAGGTACCCTCACCACAATTCGCCCCACCGTTGCCACATTTTTCACCTCAGGAGGCCCCTTTTCGTGTCCCCGGCCCGGTACACCATTGTTTACCGCAGTCGTTTGTCCCTAAGAGTCTGGAGTCCTCTAAATTTGTTTTTGTCAAACACAATGCACACAGGACACCACTACAGCCTTTGTATGATGGACCGTTTCGGGTTCTTCAACCAGGTCCGAAACACTTCCTTTTAGATTTAGGGGGTCGTACTGAGACTGTCTGTATCGATAGGCTTAAACCAGCTCATGTTGTGTCAGATGATCAGGTTGTTACGGCCCAGGCTCCTCGCAGGGGCAGACCTCCATCCACATTGCTAACGGACTGCGGTCCTTCTTCCAGAGACTCTCAACGTCCATTGGAGCCCGAATCTTCTGCAGACCCTCCTCGTAGCCCTCCGCTTCATCAGACTGGTTCTGCAGGGCCCAGGTTCAGCCGTTCTGGTCGTTTGATCAAACCTAAAATGCGGGACTAGTGATGGACCTTACTGGGTGTTCTGGGGGGGCGTGTGTGGTGGACCACTAGGGGGCTCTACTCACACCCAGTGGACCGAAGGCATTACAGGATGTTTTATTGTGAAAAGCCGGAGGACCGGATGTGGTATGGGATATATAAGGCGGTGTTGGGTGCTTCCCGCCAGTTTAGTAGGAGTTGATTAAAAGTGAAGATCTACATCCCATCTCCTGTGTCGTCTCTTCACTGCCTCCTACAGTTCGCCATTTGCCCTCTTCAAAATGGCGTCCGCGACGGCCACAGAAGCTAAGGACTTTCCAAGAAAACACGGTAANAGTGTTTATTCATGTTGTCCTCATTCTGCCAGTTAATTATAAGTGACAACCAGTTACCCACACAGCACAGCAGTAATGCTTTCTATTGAATGTGGCTGCTCACTGCAACCCCAGCCTGTTAGAGCTGCAGTATGGGTTTTGTCTTTTGTGACATTTGTTCTTAATATTTATTTATTATTTATTAACCTTTATTTAACCAGGCAAATCCCATTGAGATCACAGATCTCTTTTGTAAGGGAGACCTGGGCCTGAAGGTAGCCTAACATGCACGTTTTGGGTCTGTGGGAGGAAACTGGAGCACCTGGAGAAAACCCACGCAAGCACGAGAAGATCATGCAAACTACACACAGAAAGGCCCCAGGTCCAACTGGGGATTGAACCCAGGACCTTCTTGCTGTGAGGCAACAGTGCTAACCACTGAGCCGTCGTGCTGCCAATATGAAACAGCGCAGCTTCAAATCAACAACAGATTTGTAAGGATGACGGACAGATTTGACCACCAGTTTGTCCTCTAATCCAAACAGTTTGGAATAATGTTCATGAGCATCTGAGCACATTGTTTTAGATTAATTGCATCTTACTTTAGAAATGTTAGGTAGCCTCATGTTTGTAGTAAAGTAAAGTAAAAGTTTGATCATGTTTTTATTTGTATATATCAGATGTATCCATTTGTATAAAACTATCATTAATAAAACATGGTTCATCTTCACCTTGTTTGAGGCATCAGTGTGAAAAGAGAATGGGAGTGTTCTGCTTCCACTTTTCAATTTTTGGACAACTTCTATCATATTCTGTTATCATTATTTTAGTAATACAATTAGAACTGGAACCAGAAACTGTGAGCCCGTCTATTAGAACTGGAACCAGAAAAGTTTGAACCCTGCTCCAATGCTGCGGGCCTTGCTGCCCTTCCACTTGGTCTCTTGGACACATAAAACATCTACCTTCCTTCTCTGCATCATGTCAGCCAGCTCTCTACCTTTGCCTGTCATTGTCCCCACATTTAGAGTTGCAACCCTCAGTCCTACATTCTTCACTTTCCTCTTCTCCTCTGTCTCCTGACACGTTTCCCTCCTCGTGGTCTTCTACTAACAGTAGCACAATTTCTGCTGACACCGTTTGTCAACAGCACCTGTGGCGGTCGTTGGAGGTTGTGCAGGTGGTAAGAGGAGAGACAGGTGAGGAGGAGGAATATGTCTCTCCTTACCTGTCTATCTCTCCTCTTACCACCTGCACAACCCTGAGAAATCTAAAAAACTTCAAAAGTTCTAAGACCAGAAACCATAGAGGAGGAACCCAAAAATCTAGAACCAGCTGGTCCATAACTTCTATAGATGCTGGTCCACAGCATCCAGAACCAGCTGGTCCACAGCATCCAGAACCATCTGGTCCACAGCATCCAGCACCAGCTGGTCCACAACATCTACCAGCTGGTCCACAGCATCTAGAACCAGTTGGTCCACAACATCTAGAACCAGCTGGTCCGCAACATCTAAAACCAGCTGGTCCACAACTTCCAGAACCAGCTGGTCCACAACATCTAAAACCAGCTGGTCCACAACATCCATAGGAGCTATAGTTACTTGCAAGGGGCTTTGTTTTCATTCTCCAGATCAATACAGTGTTAAGAGTATAACACCACCAGTGACATTTATTTAGTATATAAAATTATTAATATTTGATATTTTTTATAAGCAAATTTAAATAAATGTAGCCATCAGAGTCCATACTGTAGCCTACAATAATAACCTGCACTGGCAACCTAACTCCACAAACAAACAAAGAACAAAACAAACTCACTCACCAGTTGCCACTTTTAGAAACAGTCAGCTGAGCTGAAGGCTTTTATCACAAACAGACTCAGAGCCACCTAAAAGTGGAGAGGATATCAGTCAGGAATGGTAATACAATATCAGCATTAGGCTAGCATTAGCATGTTAGCTAACAAACTAACCAGTTGCCACGTTTAGATTAACAGTCAGCTGGATGTTTTTTTCACAAACAGCCATAAGTTGAGAGGCATGTCAGCCAGAAATGCAAATAGACATTAGATAAAGGGCTTTAAAACTTACCTGAGCATGCCTGCTTGAGTCACTGACACACGGCAAATTTTCCAGACAAAAATAAATAAATAAACGCCGGAAACACGCGATCGGTAGGCAGAGCTCACGTTAGATGTCCAGGGCGGTGAAAACTGTGCCCAGCGTTATCCCATTATTTTGTAAGGTGGGGGCATCATTATGCATGCGCCAGTTATAATTAGAGTCAATGGATAAGCTCAGAGTGCCCCAAACAAAACAGGAAGTACGTCACGAATCAGAAAACGTTTTTTGAAACAAACAATAACTCATTGATACTCATAAAATATTTATCCTACACAACTAAAAACATATATGCATATATTTCGAATATTTTATTTTTATATAAAAATAATTAAAGTCTTCAATTTAAAATGGTCCAGAAGTTCCAGAGGGGCGGCGCCCGGGCGCCCCCTAGTGGTGAGCCGCCACTGGTTTTTGGTATAAAACTTGAAATAGGAATTTAAAAAGCATATGGTGTCCTTTTGCCATAATTTATTTTGAAAACTGCTATACCACAAAATAATCTCAATTTAGAAAATTCCAGCATTAGGACCAGAGTTTTAAAATAATAAACAAATCAAGTATTACGGTAGGCTTCTTTCTTGTAGTGCAAAACGGTGCAAAATACAGTATATCAAATGTAGTTTTAGCCATATGTTTTAAACCAGGGGTCTGCAACCTTTACGATCAAAAGAGCCATTTTAAACCTTTGTTCACTAAATTAAAAGTGATCAGAGCCGCAACAACCTGCTATGGTTATCAACTGGTGGCCCATGGGCTACTCTAGGTTTGTTGGAGGGGACTTTTGTGGCCATTAGGTGTGCCATTATAAAGCTATAAAAAAATCTAATAATTTAAATGTTTACAATTTAAGAAAAATGAAAATACCAGATTCTTGTGTGTGGGGGCGGTGGTAGTTTTCTTTTTATTAATAAAAAACTATTAACTATGCAGACCTATGTATTATTATTTTTTATTGTGGACAAATTAAGTATAGAAATAAAGCATAAAGTTAAAATGCGTTCTTTCTTCTCCTTGTACATGTTCCATCAAAAGAAACAAGAGGAAAACTGCTAAAACTAGTCCTTTTTAATAGTTTATATAACAACCTATAAAATTCAGTTTTATGTCAGTTTTGGTCAAAGCTTGAAAGAGCCGCTGCAGAGGAACCAAAGAGCCACATGTGGCTCCAGAGCCGCAGGTTGCACACCCGTTTTAAACAAAATAATGTGTTGTTAACCCTTAACAGTTTCCAGTATCGTCGTAAGAAATGAACAGTAACAGAGCAGCATTTTACACTGAAAACACTTAACCCTCCAACCCTCTAGTGGGCGTCTCCTTCAGCTTAATAAAGAGAGCCGACATGGCGACGAGTTTCCTCTGCAGCTTTGACCAGAGGGTCTCTCAGTATAATCACACAACACAGTGTTCTTTTATAGATCAGAGAGCAGGTTTCTCTAAAGCTGACCAACGCTTACTTTAACTTTCAATGGGGGGGGGGGGGTTCTTTCGACGGAACACAGCATTTTGCTCATGCATCCAAGTACAGCAAACTACGGCAAGCTGGCCGTAGTTTGCTTGTAGCTTTGCTACTTAGCTCTCGAAGAAAATATTTTAACACCACTTGCGCAGTTTTCAACAAAAAAAGTAACGATTACATCTGACAACTATGATTTTACATCAGACACAGCATTACTGTAGTTAGCCCGGTAGAAGAGAGATCTCTATCGTAGGTATCGTTTCTACTGTGTACCGTATATATCGCGCGCATTACTAAAAACAAACAAACAAACAAAACAAAAAAAACAAGAAATACTAAAGCATGCGATAAGGACACAAATTGAAGTACCAAAAAGTGAAAATGAAATAACCTATAATATTTATAAGGTCCAAAAGAAATACAGTAAACAAGTTTTTCATCCGTTCTTTGACTGTGTGGGCATTTTTGTGTTTGCTGAGGTCAATTAGCTGGGCAGACATCTCGAACTGGGCTGATGTAAAAGATGTACAGTACATCTAATTATTACTTTCTGGGAGTTTAGTTAAATAATGAGAAAATCTGAAAACAGACTGACAAAAAAAAAGGGGGGGGGGCATGCACTCACATGCAGTTACATCATCCACTTTCATGCAACAATTAATTCTAAATCATATGTTGCTTTATTTTGGGGGAGTGGTGGCACAGAGGCTAGAGAGCCTGTGATCGGAAAGCCACTAGTTAGAATCCCCATGACTGTACCATCAAACTATGGGTGGGAAAGGTGAAGCACTCACATCTTCCTCCACCCTCATTTGCCCCACTCTGGGCCCTTAACCCCCACCATCTGCTCCCCTGGAAACTGTAGATAGCAGCTCTCTGCTCCACACAGAGGGCCGTACGGTGGTAGCTCGGTGGTCTGTGTTGTCAGGAAGGGCATCCGGTGCAAAACAATGACCAAGTCTTCATGTAAGTTAGTCCCTGTGGCACCCCCTAAAATAAAAAATATGAATGTTGCTGTTTTATTTTTGGCAAAAATATAGAAGGCATCTTTTTTTTTTTTTTTTTTGTGCAGGAAAATGCACTGAGCGGGCAAATAATGATTAAAACATATCAAAACTGCCAAGAGACAAATGAACACATGCACACACAGTTGTTACTGTACATTATCACCCATCTTTCATGGTGGAAGGCAGTGACTAATGGAAGACAATACATTTGTACTTAATAATTTAGGAAACTTCAGACAAGTTACATACAGGTGGCCCCCGACTTACGAGCACATCGACTTACGAGGTTCCGGACTTACGAGCTGGCTAACGAACAGGAACAGTAAAGTTGTACAGAACATACAGAAAATACAGCACTGGTATGTGTTTTTAGATGAAAGTGTGTTAGCTAACCATTTGTAAACAAAGTTCTGTGCATGTTTATGAACTAGTATGTACATTTGTGTTGAAAAACGGGTGTTCGTAGCACTAGCATACATTTTCCGACTTACGACAGAAAATCCGGACTTACGAGCGACACGTGTTTCGGGTTCCGACATACGAGATTTCGTGTTACGAGCACCTCGTAGGACCGGAACTCGCTCGTAAGTCGGGGACCACCTCTGGATTTTTACCAGTTTCCAACCGAGAACATTGCCGATGTTTTTAACTAAAATAGAACAAAACTTTTCCCTGGTTGGTTTTTGAACAGATTAAGCAATTACAGTATGTTTTTTTTTAAAAGAGGAAAATGGCATTAATGTTGCATTAAAAGGGTCTAAATAAGCTCTCATGAGTTTTAAAGGACAGCACCCACCATGACAGTAATAATTCACCATATTGGACAATTACTGTAGTAGAATATGATGTCTATTTTCATTTTTGCAATTGGGCCAGGCGAGCGTTAAAAAAAAAAAAAAAAAAAAACGAGTCCCGGATGAATCCGGAAACCCGGCCGAAGATTGCCGAAGTGTGAAGTGACGTCATTAAAGTCTCCCCCAGAAGGCAGGAGTGAGTTCGCCATGGAGGTTTATGAGAGAACTGCAGTTAAACTCGTGTCCTACGTGGATGCGTGATCTCTAAATATTTCCTGGTGCAGTTGTGTGTACAGCTGGACCAGCGCTCTGTTTTTATTTATTTTTTAGAACTTTTTAATAAGATATCATATAACACCGCTGCGGTTAAAACTGTTGCTGCTCTCACTAGCTCCTCTGAGGAGCCAGCCGTGCGTCTTCTCCCCGGCTCCGCCTTCCGCTGGTCACCTTTGAAGTTCCTTCGTGGTGCTCGGCTCTGTATCCAGCCTTGCGGGGAGCACGCTCGCTCAGAGCTCCTCTGCGGCTGCCTTTTTAATTCTGTACTCCCGACCTGGCTGTCAGGTCACGGGGAGAGAATAAAAAGTGGATGCACGCTCAGAATATGATAGACATCAGTGAGCGACCGCAGGATTAATCAACAGGCAGATTTATTAACAAGGGAATATTAAATATGTTTCGCTTTTTTTTCCCTCTCTGAGCAGCGGAGGGAGGTGGTGCTGCTGTGCTGATCAGCAGCCAGTTGTACAATTATTACTGAGGAAATATTAAAATGACACAACACGACTACTTGTAAAAGTCTGACGTTTGTCCCACACATCATTTTTATTAGTTGTATTCTCTGGTCAGAAGTTGATGCATACTTGTTCTATTTCGTGTAGCTCCGCCCTTTAACCACGCCTATTGGGTGTGTCCCTGCGCTTCGCGCCAACATTGAACCTTTTAGTCCACGCCCACCTGCTGCGAGTTATAACTCCGCCTATAACTCCAAGGCGGATACTTCAGTGATGTCAATGCCCATATATGGAGAGGGGCAGATTTTCCCGGAGCTGCGGCTAAAATCTGCTATAAATCATGAAATAAGACATTTAGCGTTATTTCTCTACAATATAAATAAACGCCCCTGTTTTATTTTTAAATAAACTAATAAATATTAATGGCAATGCAATTTGAAAACATGGTGGGTCATGGACTTTAAGGTTACATTATGTTTAATATGTTAAGGAACTGTTGTATTTTGACTAATCACACTTCACTCCCAGGTACAAGCTTGTCATCACCAAAAAATAAAGAAAATAAAACGGTTTACAAAGTTTTTCATAAAAATGTGCAACAAATGTGTTGGTGGACAAGCACACCAGAGCAAGTCTTCCTCTACAATATGATGTATGCAGACAATGAAAAACTTGAGTGGCATACTCTACTGAGTCCATGTGAGACACTTCAGTCCTTTTAACTAAAATAAAATAATCCTATCGGAGAAAAACGTTGCCCACTTGTGCTTCTGATGGAAACAAAGGAATTGTTTAAAAAAGGACAGTTGTCTGGAGGAATGAGACCAGAAGTCAGTCTTTGCTGGTTTATCCGGATGAATCTATAACGAACATTTGTAGTTTTTCCTTCGTGATGACGAGTTTAGAGTTTCTCCTTCATTGTTTCTCGTGTGTGTTATTGTGCAGAGATCCCTGGGTTTCTGTCTGATGATGAGTGCCGTGTGGTGATGAGGCTGGCACAGCTGAAGGGTCTGTTGGAGAGTCAGCTGATGGTCCAAGAAGGTCAAGAAGAACTGGCCAAAGAGCTCAACCTCAACCCGGAGGAGATCTTTAACCTTCTTGATATTAACCAAGATGGACAACTGCAGCTTCAAGAGGTCTTTGTCTGTTTGCGGATTGTAACGTGAATGACAGAAAGTGTTTTTCCTCTTCATAAAGCTGGTAACTCATCCTCTCTTTACTGCTCTAAGATATTGACTCATTCTCGGGCGAGGGAAGGCATCTGGCTCACGCCGGAGAATCTACGAGAAGTTTATGCCGGGCTCAAAGCCGACAAGGACGACAACGGTAAGAAAACAACTTGACTTTTATCATATTGTTGTCATTAATTAGTTCAACTGGATTATTTTCATGAAGTGAAGCAGTTTTTGAAGCTGGTTTTATGCAAAGGGATGGAAGACTATTTTCACAGCTTCAGTATGAACTCTGGGAACAAAGAACAAATCTGGAAAACAAAAGCTTTTACTTTTTAAGCATTTTTTCATAGGTCGGTAAATGTGAAAGAGGTTATACCGTATTTTCCAGAATATAGGTTGCAGCTTTTTATCATTTTTGCATGCCCTGCGACCTATATTCAGGTGCGACCTATTTATGGCTTTTTATAAAATAAGCTGATTTGTAATCATTTATTAACAAAAATTAAACTGATACATACTGTACTCTTACAATAATGTCAGCTAACAAATATATTTCTTTAGGTGTTTATCCTGCTAAAATTAAAATACCGGTACATGCAGGTCTGTTCGCTGCTACTGCATGTCTGGTGCTGCGCGTGCACGTTTTGTTTCATCAGACGTAGCGAAACAAATTTTTAAATCCAGCTCATTTCACAATTACGTTCATTTATTAAAGAAAAGTTCAGCTCAGACACATATTTGCTATAATTTTTATCAAACAAATAATTGTTTTTAAGTGTTAATCTTCTTAAAAGCCTTGCTGTGCGCTCCTGTGGCAGAACATTTGCAGCAGAGCTAAACACGGTCCACATTTTGACGTAGGTGCGACCTATATTCAGGTGCGACCTATATATGGATTTTTTCAATTTTTTGGCAATAATTGGACAATGCGACCTATATTCCGGAAAATATGGTAGTTGGTTATAAGACTTGACCAAAATGATCATATGACTGAGTTTATGTGTGAAATTGGAAAACTGTCTAAAACAAGCATACAGCAGGTATTGAATGATTGATGAACTTTAGAGCTTCATTTTGTACTTCAAGCAAGTTATGTTAGTGCCACTGAAATGATTGGCAAATCCACAACTTTGAAAACATATTGTCATTTACTGAAGTGTTACATTTCCTTCAGTCTTTTATTTTTAGGAGTGTTTATAGAAGATGATCTTGAGTTTTTAACTATGCTTTTGCCCATTCATCTGTTATCAAATTAGCTCACTGACCACTGGACGAATTGCAATGAATCTTTAGGTCCTCCACATCCACAAATGACTAACCTTTGGAGATTAACTCAATTCAAATAGGCTATATGCCACGGGTAGTTGTGACGTACTTCCGTTAAAATATCGGCCACATCCTGCACTTCCGGTTCCCATCCACTGCAGTTGTTGTTAGCATTAGCTCCTAGTAGCAGACCATGACAACGACCCGAAACGGGAAGCGGCTGCGAGCTACTGGCACTACGAGTGAGTTCCGTTGTGTCCGCCCACCGGTGGGTTGTTCCGTTCCCCGCCGAGGGGGGGTTAGGGCGACAATTTATCGCGGCTATCCGTAGGAGAAACGTCGCTATAGATTTATATGGATTTATATGTGTATAGAGTTATTATTGGTGTGTATGTAGATGTTTTATTAATTGTATTTAGTCATTTATGTTCGTGTCATTCCCGCTAACCGGAAGTGCGCGGTCTGGCTTATGCATGCAGAAGTGCTAGAACGGAAGTCCGTGGCATATAGCCTATTGGCTGCCACACCTAAAAAAAATGGGTATAACTCAGTCAGTTATACAAATATTGAGCCAAAAGTTGCGTTGGTAACAGCTGAGTAATCCACAACACATACTCTGAATGTATGGATTTTTTCAAGGCCTTTAAGTTATTTTCAGTTTAATTTATTTACGCTTGAAAGCTTTACAAAGTCGCACAGATGTTCTCATTTGTTCTGAAAGGCTGAAAATTCCTCTCCGGCTGGGCACCAGCGGAGAAGCGTTAAATTCACGATCACATGCTATCTTATTTGTGAGACAGGTTTGCTGAGCCTTGAGGAGTTTCGTCTCCTGAGCAGTGACGCTTTCCAGCGCTTCCTGCTGCAGCGAGGGGTGCAGAGGAGTCAGCTGGTGCGGAACAGCAGGCACACCTGGTTGTATCAGGGCAAAGGAGCTCACCAGGTTCTCCAAGAAATCAGGCAAAGGTGAGGCCGACTCACCCTTGGTCAAGATTCAGTCAGTACATTTCTACCATTTTTTAACATCTGTTTCTCTTCGAAAGGGTGACTCGCCTCACTCGAATGCCGCCCGCACTAGTGGACCTCAGTGAACCACTTCAGGTGGTTCGCTATGAAGAGGGGGGGCATTACCATGCCCACCAAGACAGCGGGCCTGTCTACCCTGAGACAGCGTGTTCACACACACGCCTCGCCGCTAATACCTCCACTCCTTTTGAGACGTCGTGCAGGTGAGGTATCACCTTCAATGATAACTTTATTATAAATATATAAACATATCTGTGCATGTTTTGATGTGGATTCATCTGTCTGACACCATTACGGATCTGTGCACGGAACGATTTCTGCGCTCGCCACTCATTTTGCCAAGTGTTTGTATACATGTGTGTGTCTTTGCACCATACGTGTGTGTGTCAATTTAAACCTATGTTGCACACTTAGGTACATCACAGTTCTCTTCTACCTGAACTCTGTTGATGGGGGCGGGGAGACCGCATTCCCTGTGGCAGACAACAGGACCTATGAGGAAGTGGTGCGTAACTGTTCACAGAGGAGTATTGTGGACACAGCGTGCATGTTTTTCCACATCTGTGTGAACTCACTTGTCTGTCGATGTGTCCGACGTCAAGGGAGCCGCGTCACTTAGTCTGAGTGTGTGTTTTAGTGTCTTATACAGAACGACGTGGATCTTTTGGACACCAGAAGAAACTGTGATAAGAGTAACCTGAGAGTGAAGCCGACCAAAGGGACCGCCGTTTTCTGGTACAACTACCTCTCTGATGGGAAAGGTAGGATAATCATAATCACTTTTCCCCCCGATTTGCTCTTGACAAAGATGGAAGCACCCTTTCCCTCTCCTGCCTCCCCTCCTGCGAATCTCAGAACCTCTCTTTACACATCTTCTGAATTGTAAATTATTATGGATCTGGTCAGCTGCTCTCTCAATGCAATTGATAACATTTTCGAGAAGACAGGGTGCAGGAGAACCCACATGCCCTGAAGGGACACACACAGCTGGATATGTCATGGATTCCTGGGTTGTATGGAAGATGATGGGCCTGTCTGTATTGTCTGTTGAGGACGTTGGAGACGTGTACATCATTGGATTTATGATAACAGGGTTTCTGCTTTTTGGAATAGGCGGGTACCTGGGATACCGACAAATTAGGAAAATGTCGGCAGCAGTTTTGGCAATGGTGAGGCTACCTGCCTTATATGAAGGATTATACCTTGCTTTGAGCGCTCAGACTCAGATGCTAGAACTTGCTGGCATGAAGGAATCAACCTTGGAGAAGGCTACAAGCACAGACCCATGGAATGACCAAGAATCTGGCTGTTTGGATTTGCCATTGAGTGTACGGAGGATATGTCAATCATGAAGCTCTGCTCTGTTGTTGAAAACACCTCCATTTCATTTTTAAAATAACTTTCTAACCTACAGAACAGAAATTTGTGATTTCTTATTGCGTTTCTCTATTTGTTTTGTCCTGTAACCGACCATTTACCGGTAGATATAATACAGTATTGTTTTCGGCGTCTCATCCTTTATTTGATTAACTTGCTCCATCAAATTAATCTTTTAAAAAACATGAGCATGGAAGTTAAAAAAAATTTGTGTTTCATTTTTGTCTTTAGGTTGGGTGGGAGAGCAGGATGAGTATGCTCTGCACGGTGGCTGTGTTGTCACCCGTGGCACAAAGTGGATTGCCAATAAATGGATCAACGTTGATCCGGATTACCAGAGGCAGGCGCGCTACCAGCAGCTGGTGTCACAGCTGCCTGAAGATGAAAATGATGAAGATTCTGCTCTAAACCCAGACACACACAGTCACAGCACCCACCAGGATTTGTAGCTCAAACACTAAATAGTTACACAAATCAAATAAATTTTTCCTAGTCTTCCTGCAGTCCTCTGCACAACATTTTCAATATCAACCTCTGTGGCTGGTTTGTAGATACAAGATTTCAGGGAATGAGGTCACAATGGATTTATGAAACAATAAATTGATGCTTAAAATTTGTTTTTAAACAAACTGTTTCATCATTGTTTCCCATGTTAGGGGTTTTGCACTATAACTCAGGAAGAGGTATAATTTCAAACAGTATGTGATTTTAGTGACATCTAGTGGCAGAATTTGACATTGCAAGCAGCCTAATATTCCCATCTCAATATTTTCCAAATGTTTAGGATAAATAAAGTAGCTGCAAAAATGCATAAAGTTCTTTAGAAAGATATTTTGATATAAACATATCATTCTAAGATAACAAACCACTGACTCCAGTTATACTCACAATAACTTTCTGCCACTAGATTTCCCTAAATGGCCCGCACAGAATCTAACACACTTCGCTGCATGCTTTATGTTTTGTTGTAACATGACACGCCTACGTTACAATAGGATCTGGTTCATGTTGAGCTGGGTCGTAACACTTTATCTCAACACATTTTGCTGTGACAAAACATTTGCACTAGAATATTGCAATGGCTGCCATTATCAAAAGAAGCTCACACACTTGAGTGTGATGCATGATGTCTTCTTGTCTTTGCTCCTTCTGTTTACTTCTGCTGTTGTACGAATGCACAATAAATTAAAATGCACAAGACGTCCAGATCATTTTATTTATTGATTGATTGATCAACTAATTATTTAAAATGCACAATTGTTCACCAAATTAAATTAAATTTTAGCAAATGTTTTTTATGCATGTCTTTAAAAAAAAAAAGTATAAATATCACTTCAAGGTAACAATCAAACAACGAGAGAAAAGTATACATGTACACAGACATATCAGTATTTATTTTCTGTTTAACTTAAATAAATCAACAGGTGATGAATCCCTTGATTTGATTGAAGGCTCTAAAACTTTGTGGTGTTGTGTAGGTCCTGTAAAAATAAAAACAAGATAATAAGCATACAAACACTTATTTAACAGTTTTAGATTTTTCTACCGGAATTATTGAGCATGCATCAGGATACAGTATAATAATAAGCATAATAAATACAGGATTTTTTAATTCTTATTTTAAAGTGTTAGATCATTTGATCCTGATAATAATCTACTTAAATATTGCCAATACTGTAACTGCAAAATATATTCCCATGGACCAGAGAGTGTTTTGTGTTTGTTAAGAATTGCTTGCTTTCTAAATGAAACCAGAACAGCAGCTTCATAAACTCACCAGCGTCGGGTCGTATCTGGGGATTGAAGTGGCTCCACGGTGGTTGAGACAGAAGAGCACGGCGTCATGAACAGAAACAAAAAGCTGTTGTTTTGTTACTGTTTCTGAGAAGAAGTCACCGTGCTCTAATTGTTCCACCACAGACGCTGTGGAGATGAAGAGTTCATGAGCAACTTACCAAGAAGAGGAATGTTTTAACACCACAGCCCGGAGGATATTTTTGCTCACCTTGACAGCCAGCGATGTAAATATCAACATCAATTTCACTGAAGTCCTTAAAAATCTGGTGATAGAACAGAGACTGAATACTTCACTTCATATATCTCGTTTTCATCACATGTACTACATAATCTCGTTTTCATCACATGTACTACATGCGGTGCAAATGACAATAAAGACTCTCTGACTCTCTGACTCTGATGTATAGCCTATAAATAAAAATTGTATTTTCCCCCTGTCTGAGACTTTACTAGTGAATCATCAGGATTACTTTGTATTTTAACTGTCTGGAAGTATAATTATTATATGGCTCAACAAAAGTAATGGATATTGATGTGATTCTGATTATAAGGCGTTGCCACAAGTGTTCTTTTGATCCACTCAAACCAGTACGCTTACAGAAGAGCTAACATCTATTTAAAACAAAACACCTTTTTGTCCTCAGACACTGCCTTAAAAATTCTTTTTGGCTCTGAAAAGACGTTTCACCATTGAGAAGCTGCACACTATTACCCCCCCCCCCTTTTTTTAAATCCTACTTTTATTTTTATTATTTTATAAACTTTTTTGTTATTTCACAAAAATCTAAATAAGTTGAGGCCAACAAGCAAAATATTTGATTCTGAAAACACAAGAAAAATCTTTAGTGAAATCTCCCAAATCTTCTATGTTGCTATTGCTTGTAAACTATTTTATAATATGTTTACTCTTTAATATACTTCAATTAATTGATCTCAAAGTAAAATTATTTTATTATATATCAAAACTGTCAGGACATTTGAGGTGTTCTCTGCTACTTTATGCCACATTTGTCACTTTACTCACATTTTTCATCGTCTTTATAGCCACAATGTCAATGAAGTTAGTTGTGGAAAGGTCGAGGATAATGGAGTGAATGTCCCAGGTCCACTTGCCCAAAGACCCAAGAGAGACTCTCTCCAGGTCCCGACTCAGAGCGTCCTCAGTGCTGGAGCCCAGAGTAGTGGTGTCCCCGTCCTGATCCTCTGTCATCCAGTCCAAACTGGTGCAGTCTGGGTCCCCTCCTTTAAGGTACTCCCATCTGGACTGACCATCAGGGGTTCTGGGAGTGGTTGGGATCACAAACACTGTCCCGTTCTCCCTCTCAGCCCAGCCTGGATCCTCCATCTCTGCCTCATCTATGCATGTGTCCTTCCAGCAGCCAGCCCCCTCCTCCACAGAAAGCTCTGGGGGTCCAGAAAGCTTCTTAGCTGCTCTTTGAGCCCGTCTCTGAAATAAATGTGGGGAAGGAGTTTATTTTAAATGTTTTTGAGGTAAATAATGGTTAACTCTTTATTATTGCCTTATGTAAAGAATGTTGGCACCTTTTTTAGCATTTGTCATATGAACAAAATGGCTGCTTATGCCAAACAGAGTTACAGTTGAGCATCAAATATTGAATAGTATTGAATTAATAAAACATCCAGTGTTACTGAACATTTCACACCTCTCTCTTAGCCTGCCTCTTGGCCCGTCTCTCAGCCCTCCTCTCTCTTCTTCTCTGTTTGGCCTCCTGTCTTCTCTTATAAATAATCATTTTACTGATGTCAAGTCCACTCTGAAAACAAGTAGAACAAATTAATAAAGAAAGACAAAACATAAGAATCAAACAAAAGTAACGGAACAGTTTTCTGCTCAAAGATGACACAGAAATGCTAATTTTTGTGCAAACGATCTCATTTTTCGGTGTCCAAAATCACACCTCCAGCCTCCAGCGCATCGTGAGAGCAGCTGAGAAGATTGTCGGCACCTCCTTCCCCTCACTACAGGACTTACACAGCAACCGCCTCACTGGAAAAGCCCTCTGCATGGCAGGTGATCCCACACACCCACTACACAGCTGCTTCAGCCTGTTGCCTTCAGGGAGGAGACTGAGGAGTCTCCAGGCTCAAACCAGCAGACTAATGGCCCTTTTCCACCGGTCGGCTCGGGTCGGATGTTACGTCATATGTGCGTCGCAGAGACCCCCTTTCATCCTTTTCCACCGGATATTCCGTGCTGAGCCGCGCGAGATTTCTTGAGATTTTCGGGCTGGTTTCAGAGGGGTACTGAGGCGAGCTCACCCGCTCTGGAAGGAGGAAGGAGGAGACTCGAGCAGTTTTCACGGAAGCAAGGGACGCGATCACTGCAGGACTTTACATGATAAACACGGTAAAAACAATTATTATTTTTTAAATTTATAGCAAAGATGGGTCTTCAGCTGAACGTGTCCTTAATAAAATCACGTACTGCTCAAAACTGCAGGATTTCAAAAAATAGGTTCGCCACGAGCAACACGCGGCGCGCGGGCGGCTTTATGTCTTTAAATGTAGCTCAATGAACAGGTATAAAATATATTTCATAGCTGACTTTATAGTACGAGGGCTCCTGAGCTTAACCACGCTTTAATATTGTCACGTAGTGGTCAAATATGCTGCATTTAAAGTAGTTTCGCTTTGACTTTTTCCAAAACCTGTGCTTGCACAACGAAAATAAATTATAAAAATTCGAATTTTATTTCAAATAACTCCAACAGGATACATTTCGTATATGAACATGTTGTGATCACACTAGATTTTTTTGAAAAATATCAGCTATGTGGTTTTTGATAGAATTGATAATATGTGATACAAAGTACTGTACAAGGGAGAAAATTAATGGTGGTAGCTTGACACATTTATGTCTATAAAAATTCGAATTTTATTTCAAATAACTCCAACAGGATACATTTCGTATATGAACATGTTGTGATCACACTAGATTTTTTTGAAAAATATCAGCTATGTGGTTTTTGATAGAATTGATAATATGTGATACAAAGTACTGTACAAGGGAGAAAATTAATGGTGGTAGCTTGACACATTTATGTCTATAAAAATTCGAATTTTATTTCAAATAACTCCAACAGGATACATTTCGTATATGAACATGTTGTGATCACACTAGATTTTTTTGAAAAATATCAGCTATGTGGTTTTTGATAGAATTGATAATATGTGATACAAAGTACGAAGGGAGAAAATTAATGGTGGTAGCTTGACACATTTATGTCTATAAAACATTGAATTTTATTTCAAATAACTCCAACAGGATACATTTAGTATATGAACATGTTGTGATCACACTGTGTTGTTTTAAAAAAAAAAACAGTTTCTGGACGAGTAGGATTCTGGACCCCGCCCACAGAAGGGGTACAAAAAAGCTGTGGAAACAGAACATAGATGTGACCCGACCCGAACTGAGCCGACCTGAGCCGATCCAACCCGAGCCGAGCGGTGGAAAAGAGGCATAAATGACAGCTCTGTTCATCAGGCAGTCAGGATGCTTAACTCTCTGCCTGCTCTGCCCTCCCTCCCACTTGTACTGCCTTAATCACAAAAAACTTTCACACATTACCACACAACACAAAGATTTTAACACTGGACTCTGTGTCATCAAAACGGGTTATTCACTCAACTCACGGTCATGTGCTCATTCAGTTTGCACTACTTCTTATATTCGCACTAATGTTTGCATTACATTACTGCCTATAGTCATACTACTGTTTACATTCACTGTTTACATTTATTACTACTGTTTTCATTCAATACTACTGTTTACATTTATTACTACTGTTTACATTTACACTACTTTTTATATCTACACTACTGCTGATATATATATTTTTTACTAGCCTTATTGCATATGCCACTTTACCTCTATACCAATATCAACTACCTCATACATATACTGTGTACATAAACTTCATATGCTGCTTTGTCACTCTATTACAAATGTCAATGCCAGAACTTTCATTTTATTTTATAGATATACTTTTTACACTTTTATACTACTATGCAAAAAACTCAGGACAGTATTACACTTTTGTTATTTCATTTTATGCTTATGTTTATTAAATGTTTAGTGTTTTAGTGTTGGTGTAACTTTTCATACTTTCATACTACTACTATGCAAAAACTACTATGCAAAAACTCAGGACAGTATTACACTTTTATTATTTCATTTTATGCTTATGTTTATTAAATGTTTTAGTGTTTTAGTGTTTAAATGTTTACTGTTGCACCGAGGGACAGAGAGAAATGCAATTTCAATCCTGTGTATGTCCTGTACATATTGCAGTTTTGACAATAAAGTTGACTTTGACCTCCATGTCAGACTAAAAATAAAATGTTACATTCTTTATCTCCACCCAACTTCAGCTAAACCAACCACAATGTATTTTCTCTACCTTTTATTACAGAAGTCCAAATGTCAGCCTGATTAGATTTCTAATATTTCCTATTCATACAAAAAAATGTGATTGTAGTTTGGATTTATCTTAATTTTTTTGTTATCTCCTAGTCATAAATTTGAACATCCAATTGTTCATTGACAGCTCCATCGGTTTTTCTGTCTTTAGAAAATGACACTTTTCCCTCTACGGTTTATTTGAACTGCCTCTAAATACTGTATTTTATGAATAATAATAATAATAATAATGTCTTTTCCTGTCATCTGTGTATGTTTCCCATACACAGACGAAATTCGTCTCTGCATTTAACCCAACCACCACCAGGTGGTGCAGTGAGCAGCCAGAAAGCGCCCGGGGAGCTGGAGAATTAAGCCCGAGATACACTCATGCGTCCTCAGGTACGCCACTCTACGCGCGCATTTTGTGCGCATGTGTTTTGCTGATATGCTTCAGCATATGTCAGAAACTATACGCTCGCGTTCTCCTTGTTGTAATATGAGCAGCTGCACACGGAGGGGACTCGCTGATTGGTCACTTGCTGACACGCCTACTGAAATGATTGACAGCCTTCAGTCAGCTGAAAGTGAAACCTCGAGAATGCATCATGAGCAGCTCGCTCAGACTTCTGCGGTGTTCTGATACGGTGTTTCTACTATATATGTTATAAAAAGTTCTCTCAGAAATAAAAATAATAACAGGGAGCGCTTTTCCTGCAGCACACAGCCCACCAGGGAATATTTAAAACATCGCGCACCCAGGTAGGACCTGAATTCATTCATTTCAATCATCGAGTGAACGGAGGAAGAAGCGGTTACTTGACTTTAGGCAAAAAAACAAAAGAAAAGGCCCGATCAGCGATAAAGAAGGGGAATTTATTTCATTTGTGTAACATACAAAACAGTCCGGCGCCGGGAAGTTTATGGTCAGACACCGCGTATCGCGCACGCGTATCGCGCACGCGTAGTAAAAAAAAAGCTTTGCGCGTACATGCCCTGAGGGGCTACGCTTTTGCCTTGACGTACGTACGCTGCCTATAGGCGTACCGTGAGGACGCTCGAGTGTATCTCGGCCTTTAGGTGTGCACTCATAGACACCCCAAGGTGTGTAGTGGCCGAGGCGCGAACCCGCGTCCTTCGGGTCCCAAGTCGGAAGCCCTGCCACTACACCAAGAAACAAAGGGAAGAACTAGCAGATAAGTATGCAGGGTTTACAGAAACAATAAAAGACAGAATAAACTGGATGTTTTATAGCTGTTTTAATAATATGGATTAATTAAAGACACACCATATGAGGCTGTGCCTGATAAATGGATCAATACAGATTGTCCTGTGGTCAAACTACAAAATGAAAATACAGATATTTGGAGAAAAAGCTGCAAAACAAAGAATCAATGTTCAGTTTTGGTCTTCCATAATATTTATTGTTTATTGTAATGTAGAAATAATGTGCTTCAAGAGTTGCTGAACATCACTAATCTCCAAAACGTTATTGTCCTCGTAAAAATTTTTTACTCTGCAATGCTAAATTCTTTAACACTTAGTACTAAAATTCAACAAATAAAATCAATATAGGCAAAAAGATTTATAACTACTGTAATTGGGTAAATTAAAAAATAACAGCAAGTACACATATACGCACATGCTATACTGTAATATTTTATTTTAAAAATCTTTATCAATCAGATTATTTAACCATAATAAAATACAGCTGGTCCTCTGAGGTTCAACTGCATTAAAAGTGAACAAACCTTTTCTTTCAGGGCATCAAGGTAGAGCTCAGCATTGGCAAAATACACCGTAGCAGAGGAACGGAAAATGGTGACACCTGGAATCTCTTTTGCCTATAAAAGAAAGAAAAAAATCCTTACAACTTTTGCAGTCATAGCAGAATTTTTTTTACTATTTTATTCATGTTGACCTACCTCCCCATGTGTTTCTATATCCACATAGAGTTCTGTCCCTGGAACATTTCCCAGAACAGAGTATGTTGGCCTAAAACATGAATGACAAAGCATACATGTTGAATTTCTCTAACGGTCTGTGGGCGCAGCTCCTGCAGTGAGAACTCCAATGTGAAGAGCTGCAGAAAAATCTTACATCTGAGTCCTAAAGATAACCGTGAACACAGCAAACACGATGGAGGCAGCCAGGCCCAGATCCAGATTGAGAAGCATCGTTGAAACCCAAGTGACCAACCAAACCACCTGAGAACAGCAGGACAGCATCTTTATTATTAAATATGACAGTAACAACAATCCCATCTAATTTGATGCATTAGAAGTTACTTTAAAATGATACAGTTTAAAGTAATTTAATTATTTATGTTGACCATCTCTCACCAGATCGGCCTTGCTGCTCCTCCACAGTGTAACAATGTCAGAGTACTGCTTGATCATTCCCTTCAGATTAACAAGCACAATTGATGCAAGCATAGCCTAAAATGACACGATCAATCAGACAAGACTCTGCAAATGCACAATACAAAATCTTTACAAACAATCTGCATCCTGGTTATAAACTTCACTTTAGGGAGGTAGCCCAACCTTCGGCAGTTCCTGGAAGAGTGGTCCAAGTTTCAGAATGGTCACCAACACGATTAGAGCTGAGGCAACTCCAGCCATCTGCAAAATAAACAGCAGGGGTTGGTATGATACACGCATGTCGACACATTGGGCTGTTTTAACCCAGACATGTCTAACTTCCTATCACTGGGTATTTGAATAAACGTTTCGTTTTTGTTTTCTGAAACTATTTTACATAATAGCCATAAAGTTAGATTTCATTAGTAACTTACCGGTAGCTCAGTCATTGATAACGTCAACATATCTGTTGTAAACTGCATAAGATTGCTATACAGTAAATAAATTAATGTATTTATCTTTATAACATGATCTAACAGAAAATAGTGCAAATGTGCCAAATAATGAACTTTATTAACTTTTTTAATAAATAGAAATGAAGTAATTTCACATTCCTGCTGAATGTTCTTTGTTGAAACCAGGTCTCTCTTGTAAATGAATCCTCAAGGCTCAATGGGATTAACCTGCCTAAATAAAGGTTGAATGAATGTAGAATTCCAGCTGTTCATGAATTTGCACCAGTTTTATTTTATAATGTGAGAAATGTTCAGAGGGTGAAAGATCTGAACTTTAGGACCCGAGTTCTTTGTACATGGAAAATGTGGTTTGTCTTTGTCTTATGGAAAGAAACAAGCCCTTCTTTTAAAGGCACATCTGGATTTTTCATTCATTCATTCATTCAACCTTTATTTATACAGGCTAGCCTCGTTGAGTCACGGGGACTCATTTACAAGAGGGACCTGTCTCACTCACACCAAACAACCATCCACTCTCTCACTCACACCTAGGGTCAATTTAGAGTCACCAATTAGCCTAACAGCCTAACATCTGGATGGCAACAATCATGGGCCTGCTTCAACATCTGAACATGTTGGCATTCATGGTATCTTCATGGCTTCTTCACAGTAGCATGTAGCGTGCACAAATTCGTTTTAACACCCGAACATGTGCTGGGTTTTAAACTGTGAATATAAACTGTTAAATGTGCTACTTAAATCTTATAATAATAATAATAATAATAATAATAATAATAATAATAATAATGAATTTAATTTATAACGCACTTTTCATTAATGAAAATCTCAAAGTGCTACAAAGTGGAACAAAATTAAAGGTCAAATACAACAAATAAAATCAATAATAGTATCGTCAAAGATAGAATCATAAGGAGGCAGAATAGGCTCGGTTAAAAAGAAAGGTCTTCAGGCCGCTTTTAAAGTCAACCAGTGACTGTGGAGCTCTCAGGCAGTCAGGAAGAGAGTTCCATAGGCGGGGAGCAGCCACACTGAAAGCCCGGTTTCCCATGGTCCTCAAATTGGTTCTCGGAATGTGAAGGAGATTACTGTTCTGTGACCGTAGAGACCGGGTGGATGAATATTTAACAAGAATGTCCTTTAGATAATCTGGTGAAGTTCCGTGTAAGCATTGATGGGTAATGAGAGCAGTTTTGTACTGAATTCTGTAGGTGACAGGAAGCCAATGGAGGTTCCGGAGAATGGGCGTAATATGTTCAAATTTACTTATGGTCAATTAGTTCTGGTATCCAGCTGTGCCCCCATGTCAGAGGATGCTCTCAGGGGGTTCCCAACCCTGATCCTTGAGGAACAACATCCTGTATGTTTTAGCTGCTTCTCTAGTCCAACACACCTGATTTTAATAAATGGGTGATTTACAGGCTCCTGCAGAATGAGGAAGTAATTAAATCACTGAATCAGGTGTGTTGGAGCAGGGAAACTACTTGTTTCCCTGCTCCAACACACATCAAACAAGTAAAACAGACAGGATGGTGTTCCTCAAGGACCAGGGTTGGGAACCACTGCCTAAATAATTTAATGATATCTCATGTTGTCTTTGGCCATTGAAGTTAAAACTTTAAGGATTTTGAAGTCAATACATTTTGTTTTTGTTCCCTGCAGTAATTCTGGCTTGTGATATGTTGCTCATTTTATTCCTAAATGTGGAAATGTTGTATTTTCTATCCTTCACTCACTTGAGTTTTACCTCCGGTGGTTTCTTGAATGAGACTTCGAGACATCGAGGCGCAGACAGAGAAACACTGGAAGAAGCCTCCCACTGCATTACTGAGACCAAGCGCCACAAGCTCCTGCAGCAAAATAGAGTTAAAGACACAAGAATGTGAAAACTTAAACATTGTTGACAACAATATTAAAATTGCTGCGTGTTTAGAGCAGATACAGAAGTCTTAAGCCAAATTATGAGTATTCACCTGGTTACTGTCCACCTTGTATCCATGCTTCAGTGCAAAGGTTTTTCCAAGAGAAATGGATATAGCATATCCAACTATAGCCAGTGCAAAAGCATCACCAATGACCTCACCAAAAATCCTCACATCTGGCACACTGGGAGAACTTAAACTGGTGAACAGACAAAAGGAAACATGAAACCAGTCAATTCAAAAGAAGCTGGAAACATCCCAATAAGGATAGAAGTGTAATATAAATCCAAACACTCACCCACTTGGGATCTCTCCAACAACTGAAACAGTGTAGTTGGTATTCAAGTGGGCATAGGATGATATCAGGGTCCCTGCCACAATCTAAAACAACAGAAAAATTGTAAAGATAAAAAGCTATATTTTACTACACAGCTCAGTCATTAAGACATAGTCAATCATACTCTAGGTATGAACCTAATTATTAGCCATGAATTCAACATTTTTGCTGTGAAGTGCACAACTACTGAGGCCCTCGCATTAATGCTGATTCAGCTGAATATTTCCACTGTGTCTGTACTTTTTTTTTCTAGTGCTGCATCATGAGCTCCAACACAGAACACAGAGGTGGTAAAACAGCATGAGGCCAGGGAGTGTGTCCTTGTGTCAACTGACTGTGATGAGCTCCACTGGGATGGGAACCGGCAGCTTTGCACTGAAGAACGAGTTGAGCTCTTTGGCTGCGATTAGAAGCACAATGGTCACAGCACTGACCACTAATGTGGGGATGTGTGTCTGCGGCAGCAAGGAGCAAATGTCCACCAGAGTCTGAAGAAAAAAAAAACACAAAGAAGGGATTCCTCTATAAATGAATCCTGCACACTGTCCAGTTTTGTTAGTCACGATTTTTTGACTGTTTGCTAACACAGTAGTCCCTCGCCACTTTGCGGTTCGTTTTTCGCAGACTCGCTCTATCACGTTTTTTCAAAATAACATTGGACATGACACGCAATTGGCTGATTGATGGATGAGCCACACAATCGCCATGGAAATTTAATTTAAAATAAATTATTTAGCACTTCCTGCACCTTTTGTTCACAGCTGCAGAAGCTTCTTCATGCAGCATCTCAAGATCTCCACTCTGCAGCGAAGTGGGCGTGGCCAAGAGTGCAGGCAGGTGGCAGAGTGCAGAAGGAGACAGAGCTGAAATCATGACATTCTGTGCTCTTTTAGAGTTTAGAAACATTGTTAATAATATTGCAAGAATATATAAATAGATGCTAAAATAAATTACTAATAACTTTAACAGTACTACTACTACTACTCAAAGACTCTACTCCCTCAGGCGGCTGAGACGAGCTGGTCTGGGAAGCTCAGTCCTCACCTCCTTCTACAGGTGTGCAGTGGAGAGCATCCTGTGCTCCAGCATCAATGTGTGGCATGGAGGCTGCACAGCTGCAGAAAGTAAAGCTTTGCAGAGAGTGGTGAAGGCTGCACAGAAGTCTGTTGGAGTCAGCCTCCCCACCATCACAGACATCTACACATCCAGATGCAGGAAGAGAGCCACCTGCATCATGAAGGACCCCACTCACCCAGCACACACACTTTTTGCCCCACTCCCCTCAGTAAGGAGGTTGAGAAGAATTAAGTGCAGAACCACTTGACTGAGGAACAGCTTCTACCCTGAGGCTAATAGACTCATGAAGCTCTAACCAGGATAATCATTGTGAAAAATCACATCATGTTGCTGCTGATCTGTTACATGTTTGTGCTGCTGTTCAGCGTATTGTTTTTATGCTATTAGTGTTTAGCATAGTTTTAGTTAAGGTTTTTCTTAGTTCATATCTTAGATGTTATTACTGTTTATTCATTTTGTGAAAGTGTTTTATCATAATTACATTTCTTGTAGCCTGTGTGAAGAAACAAATACTAAATGAAACTATTTTGAAATACGTTTAAGGGGTTCAGAAAAGTATGAGTGACAAGAGTCATAAAGCATGTAAAGAAATGAGACATGATTCATTTAAAGAAATCATGTGAAACTTTTAGGTCTGAAACTGTCAAAGTGTGCATAGAATTTCTTTGCTGTCACAGATTGAATCGATTAAAAGAAAATGGAGATGTAATACTCGATGAAACTCACATAAACCTGTGACAGTGGGCCGTTAAACCTTGTGGGTGAAACTCCAAAAATGTGCTTCAGCTGTGCCACCACAGCATGTGCTGCTGCAGCGGTTGTATAAGCCCGCACCAGAGGCTCGGACAGGTACATCCCCACAAATCCAAACTTCACAACACCTAAAAACACCTGTAAACACAGTTATGTCATGTAATAGATATAAGAACAAAATATTACTATTTTTATTGTTTAGGAAAATTAGGTTGAAAACTCTTCTGTGTTGCAAACCTGAATAAGTCCTCCTAGGACAGTGGTAGCAGCTGCCACCTGCACTCTGTATGAGTCCCGGGCACTTATGTCCACCTCTGCAGTAAAGTTGGTTCCGTTACTTTTCATGAAGTTCTCATCCGGAGCAAGTGTCTCAGTCACACTACCCACCATGATGCTGAGGATGGTAAATGTACCTAAAACCGTGGTATTTACAAAGTATTAAAAAAAAGTACAACACTTGCGTGATTATAAACATCTCGATGCTATCTTACCAATGGAAATATGGCGTGATGTTCCAAAAAAGAAGTAGATTAATGCAGGATAGAGAGAAGTGTAAAGCCCAAATACAGGAGGTACAGAAGCCAGCAAAGCATAAGCCATGCCTGTGAAAGACAAGTTGTATTACTACAGTTTACAAAAATATATATTGTAGGTTGTACTCATATCAGCATAAGAAATTACAGATAATGTCCAAGGTACTAAGGTGTATTTATGAGGTCAAAACAGAGGTCAGTCCAGACAGATGTGACTGCGTTCAGTTTGGATTGTTGTCATACCTTGTGGCAGGTGCATGATGCCCACACTGATCCCAGAGACAAGGTCGGGCATGCCATAGTCCCAGATTGAGTACTTGGGCAGCCAGTATAATACAGGAAAGCTGCTCAGCACGCTTCGCTTCAGTTTAGTTACTCTACATCTGTAAAAGTACAAATGTTAAGGTCATTTCACCTGCAGATATTGTAAAATAAACAATGCATATATTTATAGTTGATTGTATTGAGCAGTTTACCTTAATGAGTCTTTCAAACGATCAGAAAGAGGTAGGTGGATGTCTGTTTTCCTCTGTGACAGTTCTTCTAACCTCTGCTCATCTAGGATTTCCCGCTCTACCCTGTATTTCCCCAAACTTTGTCTGGAGTCCATTTGAGCACAGATTTGTTTCAAAATGTCTTGAGATGCCCCCAAAGTACTGTTTAAACTATGGCTGTACAGTATGTGTTTTTATACACCATGCTGGTTAAATAGTTAACTAGTCAGGATGTTGGGGGCAGAGCCTTTACAAGTGATGGCTGAGTGACACAGAGAGGATGTGATTATGGGATGAAAGAGGAAAACGGTAAACTCTGCTGAAGTTGGATTATCAAAACTTTCCATCCTCCCCGTTTTTTCCCCTTCAGTGACAAAAATGGAGTTAATGACCCATGACATTCTCACATTGAATGAATTGGTAAAAACTTCAAATAGGTCAAACTCAAAATAATTTTCTCTTTAGAGAAAAGGTATCCTGCTTTAGGAGCATTTCAGGTCTAAACTAGCAGTTATAATTCACGTTGACTATATAGATTAAATGGAAAAGCAATGTAACATTAGTGTTTCTACTTTAGAAAATTTTAAAAAAGATGTTAGAATATTGACTGGACCTTTAAGAAAGTGCTGTCATGAAATCTGAATCCCAGCTGAGAGCAAAGTTTCAGTTGTCCCAGAACAGCATACACGTGACAAACATGAACAAACTGGTGAGGACGACTCGCCCCAAACAGAATAATAACTAAACCTTGTACAAAAGCTAAAAATGAACTCATTCCATTTCTCATTTCAAATACTTCTGATCATTTTTCTATTTTCCAAACCCCTCTGACCCACTTAGTGCCGGTCACAACACCGTCTATTTTTGGGTCGACAGCTCAGGGGTGGCAGCAGCGCTGGAAGGGGGGGCTTCGGGGGGTACATACCTTTACATTGCGTTTGCTCAGATCTGATCTAACCCCTCTAGTACATTCTGCAACATCAACATGATGTGTGGCCTGAAGACAAACATGGATATTCACAGTTTTCTCAAAGACTGAAGAACATCCTTAAGTCAAGACGAGTTGTGAGTTTATAACTTTGAACAAACTAAAGTTTTCACTGTGCTCAGCCTGTGTTACTTTATTTTATACAAACAAACTATTTATTTCAGCCAACTAGATTTCTGGTTCTAGAGATATTGTTTTTGTTTGTATGCATGTGTTGCTATTTGAAATATAATTCATTTATACAGATCTGGATTATCAAATTAAGTTTGAAACCTGATTTTGAAAAGTTGTTTTTCCTCATAGGCTTGAATATTTAACTTATTTTATTTCTCCAAAATTGATTTCCAGCACTTTAAAGGTAGATTTTTCCACAAATATGGGTTTTCAAATAATTAGGGTTTTGATACATAACTGTTTGCTGGAGTTGATGCTGTTTATCAGGTCTTTCATGAAAAAAGATGAAACCTATTGGAACATCATCTAGTTTGTAATCAATATTTTTGCATTAATCTTTGGGAAAAGTGTGCTTTAAGAAAAAAGACAGAAACAAAATTCATGTTTCAATGTATTTTATTTTTTTTAAATCAGAGTGCAATTTTCTGTCACTTTCATAAATCAGAGAATGTCATCAACAATCAGAGAAAACAAAAATATAATCCTGGCAAGATTTTTTTTCTGAGTTACAGTATATCAAACAATATTTTACAAGCAATAGTGTGATCTTGTTTTTTTTTGTTTTTTTTTTGGTTACATCATTGTTCAGATTAATTAAGTTGTCCTTTGTAGTGAAGACTAAATATGTTGACTGAATAGTGTACCTAATGTATAAAGCTGACTCTGCTTGTTTTTCAGAAACAACCTCACTGTTTGCTCTCGGTGTGTAAAACCTCTTGCGTGAACTCAGTCTTGTGATAAATCTGATCAAAATGGATCTCACTGCCAAACATGGGCTGGTGCTTCTCGAACAGCTGAGGAAGATGAGGGAGGTTGAGCACCTGACAGATGTGGTGCTGGTCGCTGAGGGCATCAGCTTCCCCTGCCACAGAGTCATCCTTTCTGCCTTCAGTCCGTACTTCCGTGTGATGTTTACGTGTGGTTTGCGTGAGTGCAGCAACAGAGAAATATTTCTGCACGACACCCCAGCAGA
>JBBPBX010010273.1:39835-58225 GCA_038048925.1 Garcialebias charrua | reverse complement strand
CACCCCCCTGTGGTCATGAGGGACCACGCACACGGGTGTGGACGTCCGTCCATGGGCACGCGTTAGGATGCCATTGATTAGATTAGGCTGTTTACACAGCTTAGAGTAGACAGTACGCAGGAACTTCGTAGGCTTCGGCCAACGTATCTCTGTACGTTTACCTCTTTCTGCGTAATTCAGGTGTGTCACAACTGTCGGCGCCGTCGCAAGTGTGTCTGACTGGTCAGACTGCGACGGGTCACTGCCGTTGTGATGTATGTCTTCCCACTTCATGACTGAAGAGGTGCTCTTTGAGTCTGTAAGAACTATGTCACGTCTGAGTAGTTCTAAATCCAAAAGCTCTTGAACCAAGGTTTCATCGAAAGCTTGGCTGATAACTGAATTACCTGTCCCAGAGGACAGTACAGCGTTCTCGGTGTGTGATCCTTGGATCTCTACACCGTCCTCTACCCGTGGTAGGAAGTGTGAGTCTGCCCCCCTTTTGTTTGAGGAGGGGTCCTCAAAATCAGTAACAATGGAGTCCAAATGACTGTCAGCGTGTTGTAGACTGTCACTTTCAGGACTCAGATGTCCTTGAACCAAGACTTCACTGAAATCTTGGCTGTATGCCGAATTACCTGTCCCACAGGACAGTACAGCGTCATCGGTGTGGGACCCTTGGATCTCCACACCTTCTTCTACCGGTGGTAGGTAGTGCTCAGTGAGTGCTGAAGGTGTCAGCTCGCAGAGGAGGTTCTCGTGTTGGGCCAGAGTCTGGTCCACCTGTTGAGTCCCCTCTGTCTCACCTGTATATGAAGGTTCACTTACCGGGCTTGTGGTCTCGGTTGGGGATTCCCTTGTGGCCACAGCGGTACCTGTTGTTAGACAGTCAGTGTCCTGACCTTGGGGAGGCACCTCGATTGGCAGTGGACTGCTCACTGTGGCCCACATTGTCTGATTGCCATAATTTATAATCGCTTCAAAGCGATTTATAAAATCTTGGCCAACCACAAATGGAGTCTGGAGTGAGTCAAGTTCAGACACATATACCGGGTGGTATAGTGACATTTCGCCAATCTGCATGTGAACCATGGCTATTAGGGTTGTTCTCGTCTTTGCGAGGCCCTGTTGCTCACCATAAGTGTATTTCACAAAGGTGCCTGACACACACACATAGGAAAATGGGAGGAAGAAAAAAGGCTGCAGAGCTCCACAAATATAGGTTACATGTAAAAAAGGACTAAACAAATACAGAATGATGCGTCAAATATAAAAATAAACGTTCTTGTCTTAATTTCTCTTCTTGCCTGGCCGGACACGCTAAGTCCAATGTAAGGTCTGGCGGTCAGCCTCACATTTCTGGTCTCGGCTTATTTTTTTTATTTTTTTTTTTTTCTTTGATCGCCCTCGCTTAAATACAGGTGTTCCCGGTCTCACGAGCTCTAACATATGAGGTTCCGGACGTACGAGAACACGTGCTCCGCGTTCTCACATATGAATTTTCATCTTACGAGCACCTCGCAGGAACGGAACCTGCTCGTAAGTCGGGGACCACCTGTATAGAAAAAGATTGGTCCTGCCAACTAACGAAATGCGCAAAAATTCGACTAGTTCTTGAAAAACAGGCACCTCACTTAAAATTTCAAGTCATCGGCTCAGGGTGAACTAGTTCCTGTTACTGTACTCAAATTGTTTTAAAAACGACATATCAACAAACACATATCAACACTCACGTTCTTGCTGACCTGTGTGGATGTCTGGAAATCTCCGCCAACCCGACCCTGACCGCACCAAATGGACAGAGGAAGCTGGCCAGAGACAAACCCAATCACTGGACTTTCTGTCATATTTACCGTGCCTCGCAGCTGCGCTCCGTTCAGAGGTCATCAGGAGCAGGTGTGGGGAGAAAGGGTTTTCGGCACCATAATGATGGGGATTTTAAACCCCTGTTACCTTAATAAAAACCACACAAGATAAACAAGAGAACAGTGTTAAATCAGACAAACAACTTTGCAAAGGGGAAGGCTTTTTAATGTCTTTTGAAACTTAGTTTGGTCTCAAATACATTGTCCAGCACAATTCCGAATTGTACTGGACATGACAAGCTATTTAAACAAGAAGCAGGTGGAGTTTGACAAGCTCTGACGTCTTACAGATAAAACAAACAAGTCATGGTTCTGATCAAACAAGAACATCTAATCCAAACATTGTCAAGGCTAGAAGACTGTCTTTTCTGTATCAAGGAGAAAAGCAAACAACATGTTTGTACTATCAAATATAAGTGTTTAAAGGGAACAGAGAATATTTGATATAAGTGAGCTGGGTTATAATTATTGGGTCAGTGTAATTAGTTTTAGATGATAAATATTGAACATCTCCATCACCGCGGTTCCCTGCTAGGCGCCGCTTGTGGCTTTTCCATTGAATCTAATTATAACTAGCGCGCTAGAAACTTCTGATGCCCTGCTTCTGTTGGACTGTACAGGTCGCATTTTCCGTCACCCTCGAGCCTGGACTCGTCTCTTATCGCCACGGATCGCCAACGCTTCCGGTTCGAGCCAGGAGGGAGGGGGAGCAGGGGGACCATCTCTGTTTACACTCAGAGCTGATCACACGGCCAACTAGAGACGTTGAAACAGCAGTAATTATTAATGGTGCCTTTCTACACAGGTAAGCAAGTAATAATTGTGAGTTTAATAAATCTCTAAGCGCACATGAGCAAAGTTTGAGCTGTTCTCATCTGTGTGCGTGACGTGGTGTCGTGTGTTGCTGTCAGTCACACAGCTAGCTACTAGCTGTGCTTATGAACGTTGTGGTGTTTCTTTATCTAATGCTTATTACTATTCCTGACTGATATGGCTCTCAACTAGATGTTACAAAAGTGTTTTCTAAACGTTATGTGTTTAATATTATGACTATCAGGTGTTTATGTATTAATATTTTGATTATCAGATGTTCGTGTGTTAATATAATGATTGTCAGTTGTTGTGTGTTAATGTTATGATTATCAGATGTTCATGTGTTGTGTTAATATTATGAATATCAGATGTTCATGTGTTAATGTTATGATTATCAGATGTTCATGTTTTTAACTCAAGCTTGTGTACAAAAGTTGAGCTGAAGTCAAACCTGTTAAATATCAGACAATATAAACTTTTATATTCACCAGATGTCTGCTATATCAATCAATCACCTTTATTTTTCCAGGTAGAGTCCGTTGAGATGGAGATCTCTTTTACAAGGGTGACCTGGTCAAGTGGTCAGCAGCACACGTCACATGGTAATTGACAATAAGCATTTGCATTTACCAAAAAAGATGGTTTTATGAACCTGTTTGTAGCAGCCCTGAAACATTTTTCTTCCACTGTACAGGAGGACATGGCATGAGGTGATGCAGCCTGGATGTTTCTGAGAAGTGGAATTGGTCGCCACCGCACAACCCACATACTACGGTACCCAAATACTGTAATAATACCAGTGGTGGAGAAAGTACTCAAACACTGTACTTAAGTAAAAGTACAAATAAACAGACAAAAATTTACTCTAGTAAAAGTAGAAGTACCATATTAATATTTTTACTT
The DNA here is from genome assembly GCA_038048925.1 of Garcialebias charrua. Classification (NCBI taxonomy): domain Eukaryota; kingdom Metazoa; phylum Chordata; class Actinopteri; order Cyprinodontiformes; family Rivulidae; genus Garcialebias; species Garcialebias charrua. Next base: position 54,665 of record JBBPBX010010273.1, on the reverse strand, counting down.
AAGTAAAAGTAAATAAGTACTTGCTTTTAAAAATACTTAAAGTATTAAAGTAAAAGTACTTGCTGAATGTATTAACTAATGCAATGGTCTACAATACCATTAAGTGTGCGTACTGTATGCATATTTTCTGTAATACATTAATAGTGTTGAGCCATTTTAATGAACAATGCTGCAGATAATGCATGTTTTTATTGTGTTTACTCTGTGACACAGTTCACACTTGGACTTTTGATTCTGTGTGTCAGAATTTCAGTGATGAGTTAAATACCATTAAGCAAAATAAGAAAGAGGAATGATTATACCTTTGAAAGTTTTTATTTAACACAAAATAAAACCAATGTGTCATTTTAACTGCAGTAAACACATTTAAGTAAAAGTTGTCTGTTTGAAAAAAGGAGCATTAGACACAACTAACAAAGGAATAGATCACTTCAACTCGTTTGTCATCAACTCTAGTTAAAATATTGTCTAGTCAATCTTGTAATGGATCAACAATGAACAATACTTTAACTTCCTGACAACATTTTCAAAACTTGGACCTGAGTGTCGAGACATTTGGAGAAATCTCTTGTCTCCTAACATCCCATGAACTGACACATTTTAATATTGCAGCAAGAATTTCTTGTTCAAGTTCAGAAGAAGTTGGTTTTCAAAGTTTTTGAGTCCATGTCTGGCTCTTTAGGGAGAGAGAATCTGTCCTGCTGTACTGAACAGTCTTTCAATAGTCTTTCAATAATAGTCTTTCACTTTTGTGTTGTTGTTATTTCTTCACAGCTCACATCGTGGACTTTCCTCATGGATGGACGTGTGTCCACTCTGTCCTGCCTCTGTCGTCCAGGACATCAGTCCTGCCTGTCTCTGGTGTCCTTCCATCTGCCTCCATCCATCACCTGTGTCAACACCTTCTGCATGTATGACTGCTGCAAAAACAAACAAAAAAACACCTGTTCTGATGGACAGAACTGCTCACATCAGGACCACACCACTGAGCCCACACCTGGCCTAAAATGCTCCCATCATTCATGGTTGAGCACTGGCTAAGCAGTTCCATCTGATCCAGGTTTGAACTTGAGAAAAACATCAGTGTCTACCTACACTTCAGTCAAAGTAAGGACATTTTGTTTCCTTGTTTCCTTTTTCTGCTGCTTCTAGCTTTTTTTAGAGTTCATGGACTTTTTCATGCACATGGACTGCACACAAACACCACATGGACTGCACTGGTTTCAAAAACATGATGGTTGCATGGATGTGATTTTCGGCTGATTTGGTGCTGATTCATGTCAATAAGCTGGTGCTGCTGCTGCTGCTGGATGGATGGATGAATGGATGGGAGTTCCTGCTGATTTGCTGGATTTTGATGTTAACAGCTCCTGCTCAAAGAGAAGTGTTCATGTTTCATGGTTGAACTCATTTGCAGATTATGGCTGAGAACTGTTCAGGAAGAGATTTGTACTGTACAGTATTTTGTATGCTTTGTCTGTGCTGGAAAAAACATTACAGTACTGTACCTGTACAGTACATGCTGTACTGGTTTTGTGTGTTTATGGATGAATGTGTGGTATAATGTGTTATGTAAGTGTTTGTAAATAAAGTTCTGTGCATGTTTATGGCACAGGATGTCCGCTTGTTCAGTCTCATGCCGTTAAATGTGTGTGCGTCGCTCCGTTAACGGTATAGCCGCGACCTACGTCAGAAATGCGGACCTACGACAGGCACGTGTTTTTGGTCCGCGAGATACGGCAGAATCGACCTAAGTCACACCCGTAGGTCCGGATCCCTGACGTAACTCGAGGATTCACTGTATAGCCCCCCCTGGTGAAAATGTCACGAGCCGCCACTGGCTCATAGTCCGTCTTTATGGTGCTGATGGTGAAACTCACCAGATGCATCCGTTTGCAGATGGACGATGTTGATTCTCACCTGTCGGACCATTGGATAATGTCCAACTTCTGCTTCAACGTGATCGCCCTTCTCTTCTTAGGTGTGCTTGCACTAGAAGATACTCCGGACCGCTTCGATGCCATCCTTTTTTTCCCGCTACTTAGCTTAATGCTAACAAAAATGCTTACAATGCCACTATGATGATAATTATCGCTGTCTCTCCAACGGGTCCTGGGTGTTCCCCTGGGCCTCCTCCTGGTGGGACGTGCCCAGAACACCTCACCAGGGAGACGTCTAGGAGGTATCCTAACCAGATGCCCGAGCCACCTCAACTGGCTCCTCACGATGTGGAGAAGTAGCGGCTCTACTCTGAGTCCCTCCCAGATGACCGAGCTTCTCACCCTTTCTCTAAGGGAGAGTCCAGACACCCTGCGGAGAAAACTCATTTCAGCCGCTTGTATCCGAGATCTCGTTCTTTCGGTCACAACCCAAAGCTCATGACCATAGATGAGGGTGGGAACGTAGATCGATCGGTAAATTGAGAGCTTTGCCTTTTGACTCAGCTCTCTCTTCACCACGACAGACCGGTACAGCGGACGTTGCACCTATCCGCCTATCAATCTCATGCTCCAGTTTTCCCTCATTCATGAACAAGACCCAGAGATACTTAAACTCCTCCACTTGTTGCATGACCTCCTCCCTGACCCAGAGAGGGCAATCTACCCTTTTCTGGCCCAAGACCATGGCCTCGGATTTGGTGGAACTGATCCTCATCCCGGCCGCGCCACACTCTGTTGCAAACCGCTCCAGCAAACGCTGTAGATCACGACCTGATGAAGCCAATAGAACCACATCATCTGCAAAAAACAAAGAAGCAATTCTAAGGTCACCAAAACGGATACCCTCAACACCTTGGCTGCGCCTAGAAATGCTGTCCATAAAAGTTATGAACAGAATTGGTGACAAAGGTACAACCTTGGCGGAGTCCAACTCTCACCGGAAACGAGCCTGACTTACTGCCGGCAATGCGGACCAAGCTCTGACACCGGGCGTACAGGGACCTAACAGCCCGTATCAAAGGGCCTGGTACCCCATACTCCCGGAGTACCTCCCACAGGGTCCCCCAAGGGACACGGTCAAGGGTGAGGGTGTAGAGCTGGTCCAATGTCCCACGACCAGTGATGTCACTAACGCGTTACTTTGTAACGCGTTACTCTGGTTGGACCACTTTTTTCAGTAACGTGTAATCGAACGCGTTGTTATTTCAAAATCCATTAATCAGATTAAAGTTACTCACTCCAAATTATTGTGCGTTACATTTTGTCATTTTCTGTAGAACTGTAATTTTATTTTATTTCGCCAATGCGTCTCGGGGGGAGCGAAAAGACAGGAGTGACGTCAGTCTATGCGACCGCCCGGTGTCTTGTAGCACACGTTAGCATTAAGCTAGGTTTAGCATCTCGCTGGCGCTGCAGTCTCCTGTTTGTTTGGGAACGTTGTGACTTTCTTGTTAAAAACACGAGCGCACATCCAAAACGGTGTGTGGACTTTGTTTCACGGAGACTGGATCTGCAGTAGACAACACGTCTAACTTGAACGGATTTAACGACGTGATCCGAACGTGAACGAAGAACAGCAGCTTGTAAACACCGCTAACAGAGCAGCAGCAGCATTAAAACAGCCTTCAGGTAGGTCAGATCAGTCCAGATCAATAACACAAACTGTAGGACTTTTTAAAGCTCTGGATCTACGTCTGAAATGTTGTTGTTGATGTGCAGGCTTTAAATTAACTGAGCGTCTCTACCACGTCTTCCATCACGTCCATCATGTCAACACCAGCCAAAAAGTTCATCACTTTATGAAAAAACTGATGTCAACAAGTCCTGGAGCTGAATAAATCCCTGCCCTGATGATGACCGAGAGATCCAACCACCTCAACCGTTCAAGAAGAGGTTGTTCTTTTATTAATAATTAACCTTTTTAATTTAAAATGATAATCTTATTAACTATTTTTATTTTTTTACCTGTTTGTGTTATTTCCAGTCTGGGACAGAGGAAGCAGCTGTCTTTTTCCTCTTGAGGGACATCCACCTGCAGCTAAGAAGCGTGTGATGATGACCCTGATGCATGCTCAATAATCCAGGTAGAAAAATCTAAAAAAGCTAAGTCTGGTCCTCTGGACATTCAAAAAACAAAACAGAACAAAAAAAATTGTAGAAACGTTTTATCTTTTGTCCAAAAGACTTCCTCAGTCTGAGATGCTGTATTCATCTCAATCTTATAAATACTGTAGCACCCTCTCACAGTGGATGAACCAGTTTGCTGCTGACAGCTGAAACCAGCTGCTCACATGATTAAGGAGGACCATCAGCCTAACAATGGATAGTTAGCAGCACCCTGATGGTTGTTTGCTATTCACAGAGGGCTGAGTGATACTAGCAATAACAGCATTGTAAGAGGGGGACAGTTGAACCTGGAGGCCTCCACCTCTGTTTAATGATGGACGGTTTCTTTTCACAAAGATGGCCTCCTTTACTCCTCTCTCAAACCATTGTTCCTCTCTATCAAGGATGTGAACATCTTCATCCCTGAAAGAGTGACCGCTGGCCTGGAGATGAGTGTAGACTGCAGAGTCCTGACCTGATGATGTTGATCTTCTGTGCTGGACCATCCTTTTGGCCAGTGGCTCATGCTTTTATTTATTTTCATACAAACGTATTGTTTACTTGACACATTTTCAAAATAAACATTTTATAAGTCTGTTTAGTGAAGTCAAGAAAGACTACTATATTTTGTTTTTTGAATATTTATTCGTAATTATTTTATTAAAACATTTAAATTTTTTATGTATTGTGACAGAGGGTTTTTGTCAGCGGCTGCTGAAAGTAACTAATAAAGTAACTTAGTAATCTAACTTAGTTACTTTCCAAATCAAGTAATCAGTAACTTAACTAAGTTACTTTTCCCAAGGACTAATCAGTAACTTAACTAAGTTACTTTTTCAATGTAACTATGCCATCACTGCCCACGACCAGACGAAAACCACATTGCTCCTCCTGAATCCGAGGTTTGACTATCCAACGGACCCTCCTCTGCAGAACCCCTGAATAGACCTTACCAGGGAGGCTTAACCCTTAGATGCATAAGTGGGGTCAAAAATGACCCCGAGGGTTGTTATTCTTCAAAATCTCTGAAACTAAAAGTTTTTACTCTTCCATATTCCAGGTATTCCTCATAAAACATGTTTGTGACTTCAAGCCATTTGAATTTTTTTAAATGTTTTTATACATTTTCAGAAATTGCAGTTTTTGTGTCACTACCCCAGTTTTTCACGAGTGGGGTCAAAAATGACCCCAAGCATTTCCTATAGAATCTCAAGGGTTTGCTTTGGGAACCTTTGATTCTTACCAACTGTGACTGTCAAGATACATTTTCTGTCTCATTTACACATCTGCCCCTCCCTGGGCTGCCATCTTACCGTGGTGGAGGGGTTTGAGTGTCCCAATGATCCTAGGAGCTATGCTGTCAGGGGCTTCATGCCCCTAGAAGGGTCACCCAAGGCAGACAGGTCCTAGGTGAGGGATCAGACAAAGTGCAGCCCAAAAACCCCTATGATGAGTACAATTAATGGACTAAGTTTTCCCTCGCCCGGACGCGGGTCACCGGGGCCCCACTCTGGAGCCAGGCCCGGAGGTGGGGCACGCTGGCGAGCGCCTGGTGGCCGGGCTTTTACCCATGGAGCCCGGCCGGGCACAGCCCGAAGAGGAGACGTGGGTCCCCCTTCCCATGGGCTCACCACCTGTGGGAGGGGCCAAAGGGGTCGGGTGCAATGTGAGATGGGTGGCGGCCGAGGGCGGGGACCCTGGCGGTCTGATCCTCGGCTACAGAAGCTGGCCATTGGGACATGGAATGTCACCTCTCTGGTGGGGAAGGAGCCTGAGCTAGTGTGTGAGGTTGAGAGGTTCCGACTAGAAATAGTCGGACTCACCTCAACGCATGGCTCTGGCTCTGGAACCAGTTTCCTTGAGAGGGGTTGGACACTCTTCCACTCTGGAGTTGCCCCTGGTGAGAGGCGCCGAGCAGGAGTGGGCATACTGGTTGCCCCCCATCTTGGTGCCTGTACGTTGGGGTTCACCCCGGTGAACGAGAGGGTAGCCTCCCTTCGCCTACGTGTGGGGGGACGGGCTCTGACTGTTGTTTGTGCCTATGCACCAAACGGCAGCTCAGACTACCCACCCTTTTTGGAGTCCTTGGAGGGGGTATTGGAGAGTGCGCCTCCTGGGGACTCCCTTGTTCTACTGGGGGACTTCAACGCTCACGTGGGCAATGACAGTGAGACCTGGAGGGGTGTGGTTGGGAGGAACGGCCCCCCTGATCTGAACCAGAGTGGTGTTCTGTTATTGGACTTCTGTGCTCGTCATGGATTGTCCATAACGAACACCATGTTTAAGCATAAGGGTGTCCATATGTGCTCTTGGCACCAGGACACCCTAGGTCGCAGTTCGATGATCGACTTTGTTGTCGTCTCATCTGATCTGCGGCCGCATGTCTTGGACACTCGGGTGAGGAGAGGGGCGGAGCTGTCTACTGACCACTACCTGGTGGTGAGTTGGCTCCGATGGTGGGGGAGGATGCCGGTCAGACCTGGCAGACCCAAACGTATCGTGAGGGTCTGCTGGGAACGTCTGGCAGAGTCTCCCGTAAGACGGAGCTTTAACTCCCACCTCCGGGAGAGCTTTGAACACGTTCCGAGGGAGGCGGGGGACATGGAGTCCGAGTGGGCCGTGTTCCGCGCCTCTATTGTCGAGGCAGCTTATCGGAGCTGTGGCCGCAAGGTTGTTGGTGCCTGTCGAGGTGGCAACCCTCGAACCCGGTGGTGGACACCGGCAGTGAGGGATGCTGTCAGGCTGAAGAAGGAGTCCTATTGGGCCTTTTTGGCTTGTGGGACCCCGGAAGCAGCTGATAGGTACCGGCAGTCCAAGCGGCATGCGGCTCGGGTGGTTGCTGAGGCAAAAACTCGGGCGTGGGAGGAGTTCGGAGAGGCCATGGAGAATGACTTCCGTACGGCTTCGAGGCGATTCTGGTCCACCATCCGGCGTCTCAGGGGGGGAAAGAGGTACGAGACCAACACCATTTATGGTGGAGGTGGCGTGCTGCTGACCTCAACTCGGGATGTTGTGAGTCGGTGGGCGGAATACTTCGAAGACCTCCTCAATCCTACTGGCACGTCTTCCACTGAGGAAGCAGAGCCTGGGGACTTTGGGTCGGGTTCTCCGATCTCTGGTGCTGAGGTCGCCGAGGTGGTTAAAAAGCTCCGCGGTGGCAAGGCTCCGGGGGTGGATGAGATTCGCCCGGAGTTCCTTAGGGCTCTGGATGTTGTAGGGTTGTGTTGGCTTACGCGACTCTGCAATATCGCGTGGACATCGGGGGCAGTTCCCTTGGATTGGCAGACTGGGGTGGTGGTTCCCCTATTTAAAAAGGGGGACCGTAGGGTGTGTTCCAACTATAGGGGGATCACACTCTTAAGCCTCCCTGGTAAGGTCTATTCAGGGGTTCTGGAGAGGAGGGTCCGTCGGATAGTCGAACCTCGGATTCAGGAGGAGCAGTGTGGTTTTCGTCCTGGTCGTGGAACACTGGACCAGCTCTACACCCTCAGCAGGGTCCTGGAGGGTGCGTGGGAGTTTGCCCAACCAGTTTACATGTGTTTTGTGGACTTGGAGAAGGCATTCGACCGCGTCCCTCGGGGGGTTCTGTGGGGGGTACTCCGGGAGTATGGGGTACCAGGCCCTTTGATAAGGGCTGTTAGGTCCCTGTACGACCGGTGTCAGAGCTTGGTCCGCATTGCCGGCAGTAAGTCAGGCTCGTTTCCGGTGAGAGTTGGACTCCGCCAAGGTTGCCCTTTGTCACCGATTCTGTTCATAACTTTTATGGACAGAATTTCTAGGCGCAGCCAAGGTGTTGAGAGGATCCGTTTTGGTGACCTTAGAATCGCTTCTCTGTTTTTTGCAGATGATGTGGTCCTACTGGCTTCATCAGTTCGTGATTTACAACTTTCACTGGAGCGGTTTGCAGCCGAGTGTGATGCGGCCGGGATGAGGATCAGTTCCTCCAAATCCGAGGCCATGGTCTTGAGCCGGAAAAGGGTAGCATGCCCTCTCCGGGTCGGGGAGGAGGTCCTGCCCCAAGTGGAGGAGTTTAAGTATCTCGGGATCTTGTTCACGAATGAGGGAAAACTGGAGCGTGAGATCGATAGGCGGATAGGTGCAGCGTCCGCAGTGAAGCGGGCGCTGTACCGGTCTGTCGTGGTGAAGAGAGAGCTGAGTCAAAAGGCAAAGCTCTCAATTTACCGATCGATCTACGTTCCCACCCTCATCTATGGTCATGAGCTTTGGGTTGTGACCGAAAGAACGAGATCTCGGATACAAGCGGCTGAAATGAGTTTTCTCCGCAGGGTGGCTGGACTCTCCCTTAGAGATAGGGTGAGAAGCTCAGTCATCCGGGAGGGACTCGGAGTAGAGCCGCTGCTTCTCCACATCGAGAGGAGCCAGTTGAGGTGGCTCGGGCATCTGGTTAGGATGCCTCCTGGACGCCTCCCTGGTGAGGTGTTCCGGGCACGTCCCACCGGGAGGAGACCCAGAGGAAGACCCAGGACGCGCTGGAGGGACTATGTTTCTCGGCTGGCCTGGGAACGCCTTGGGATTCCCCCGGAGGAACTGCTCCAAGTGGCTGGGGAGAGGGAAGTCTGGGCCTCCCTACTTAGGATGCTACCCCCGCGACCCGACCCCGGATAAGCGGAAGAAGATGGATGGATGGATGGATTTACACATCTGAGACATGCAGTCTCACCACTAGGAGGTCAGTTTGACACAGCATCATACAAAGTACATGTATTATCTGCATTTACCAACTCCATGACTTTACTGCGATCGAATATCATGTTGGTCAACAAAGTAGACACTCTTAGCTAACTACAACATAATGTTAGTACTTAAGCTAGCTAACATTACACTAGTTTAGTAAGCCAGCTGATATTACTGCATTTGTTGTGTAGAGACTCGTTGTATTCATAATTCCTTGTAACAAATGCAAACCTGTTAGGTAACCTATTATATAGTATTATATATTATATTATATATAAATTATTTTAAAAATCTGTATGCCTCTTTTAACACCAAGCCACAATTTACTGAGAAGTCAGTCAGGGCCTGCACCTGGGTTTAGCACCATCTCTCCAATAGATGCATGAAAGCTGTTTATCACTGAGAGTATATTAGAAGGGCAGCATGGTGGTGCAACTGGTAGAGCTGCTGCCTCTCAGCGAGCAGGTCCCTGGTTCAAATCTGTGTGCCTTTCTGGGTGGAGTTTGCATGTTCTCTACGTGCATGCGTGGGTTCCATCCAGGTACTCTGGTTTCCTCCCACAGACCAAAAGTATGCATGTTAGGCCGATTGGTAACTCTAAATTGACCCTAGGTGTGAGTGAGAGAATGAATGGTTGTTTGTCTCTATGTGACCCTGTGATGGACTTGCAACCCATCTAGTTTGTACACTGCACCACGCACAGTGATTGCTGGACATGGGCACCGGCGACCCCCATGACCCAAAAATGAAAGAAGCGGGTAAAAGATCATGGATGGATAGTATATTAGAAGAGATGTTGACATGAACAAACATGGAGGGAAGAAGAGTCGCAATAAGCAGAGGAAAAGAGTGGAAAAATCTAAGCAAAGAGGAGCTCATGGCCTTCATTGGAGTGACCATTCTTGCAGGAAGTGAGAAGAACTGGAATGTACCAATGTGTGTGCTCTTTGGGAGTCTTCTACACAACCCAAGGTACCCTGAACCTACCAACCAACATCACTGAAGCAACTGGAAGATGTGGAGTGACAAAAGTTGCAAACAAGTAACAGGAAAGAGGCACAGAGGGCCAACAGAAGAGAAAGAGGTGCCAGATGTGTCCAAGAAACAAAGACCACAATGCCACCAATTGGTGCAGGAAATGTAGTACTACAGTGTGCAATGGTCACAGCCAAAAGCAAATAGTTTGTGACAACTGCCCACAGTGAATAGAGAAAATATGTTTGTGTGGGCACATGTGATACAGTACAGTGTTTTGGTTGTATGTTCATTCTCTTTTTTGTCCTTTAGACAGATGGACATTCTAGCAATAATTTTTGAAGATTTTTGATGTTATTTCGTGTGAAAAAATGTTATAAAAAGTTATGAATAACCATATTAAATGCCAAATCAGTCTTTTGTTGACCCAAATATAATAAATATAACTGCCTTTAACCAAAATTAAAGACATAATTTAAATTCATTGCAAAAACACATTGATTCTAATTGGGGTCATTTTTGACCCCACTCATGGAAGAATGTAGGTATTGGTCGTTCATGCATCCTAGGGTTAAGAGTGTGATCCCCCAATAGTTGGAATACACTCTACGGTCCCCCTTTTTGAATAAGGGAACCACCACCCCTGTCTGCCAATCCAAAGGAACTGCCCCTGATGTCCACGCAATATTGCAGAGTCGCGTAAGCCAACACAACCCTACAACATCCAGAGCCCTAAGGAACTCTGGGCGAATCTCATCCACCCTTGGAGCCTTGTCACCGCAGAGCTTTTTAACCACCTCAGCGACCTAGCACCAGAGATTGGAGAGCCCGACCCAAAGTCCCCAGGCTCCGCTTCCTCAGTGGAAGACATGCCAGTGGGATTTAGGAGGTCTTCGAAGTACTCTGCCCACCGATTTACAACATCCCGAGTTGAAGTCAGCAGCATGCCACCCCCATTATGAATAGCGTTAGTGGTGTACCGCTTTCCCCCACTGAGACGTCAGATGGTGGACCAGAATCACCTGGAAGCCGTACGGAAGTCATTCTCCATGGCCTCTCCGAACTCCTCCCACGCCTGAGCTTTTGCCTCAGCAACCACCCGAGCTGCATGCCGTTTGGACTGCCAGTACCCATTAGTTGCTTCCGGTGTCCCACAGGCCAAAAAGGCCCAATAGGACTCCTTCTTCAGTCTGACAGCATCCCTCACCGCCGGTGTCCACCACTAGGTTCGAGGGTTGCCACCACGACAGGCACCAACAACCTTGTGACCACAGTTTCGATAAGCTACCTCGACAATAGAGGCACGGAACATGGCCCACTCAGACTCAATGTCCCTCGTCTCCCTCAGAACTTGTTCAAAGCTCTCCCGGAGGTGGGAGTTAAAGCTCAGTCTTACGGGAGACTCTGCCAGACGTTCCCAGCAGACCCTCACAATACGTTTGGGTCTGCCAGGTCTGACCGGCATCCTCCCCCACCATCGGAGCCAACTCACCACCAGGTAGTGGTCAGTTGACAGCTCGCCCCTCTCTTCACCCGAGTGTCCAGGACATGCGGCCGCAGATCAGATGAGACGACAACAAAGTCGATCATTGAACTACGACCTAGGGTGTCCTGGTGCCAAGAGCACATATGGACACCCTTATGCCTGAACATGGTGTTTGTTATGGACAATCCATGATGAGCACAGAAGTCCAATAACAGAACACCACTCGGGTTCAGATCAGGGGGGCCGTTCCTCCCAACCACACCCCTCTAGGTCTCACTGTCATTGCCCACGTGAATGTAGAAGTCCCCTGGTAGAACAAGGCAGTCCCTAGGAGGCGCACTCTCCAATACCCCCTCCAAGGACTCCAAAAAGGGTGGGTAATCTGAGCTGCTGTTTGGTGCATAGGTACAAACAACAGTCAGAGCCCGTCCCCCTACACGTAGGCGGAGGGAGGCTACCCTCTCGTTCACCGGGGTGAACTCCAATGTACAGGCACCAAGATGGGGGGCAACAAGTATGCCCACTCCTGCTCGGCGCCTCTCACCAGGGGCAACTCCAGAGTGAAAGAGTGTCCAACCCCTCTCAAGGAAACTGGTTCCAGAGCCAGAGCCATGCGTTGAGGTGAGTCAGACTATTTCTAGCCGGAACTTCTCAACCTCACACACTAGCTCAGGCTCCTTCCCCACCAGAGAGGTGACATTCCACATCCCAATAGCCAGCTTCTGTAGCCGAGGATCATACCGCCAGGGTCCCCGCCCTCGGCCACCACCCACCACCCATCCCACATTGCACCCGGCCATCAAAAGTCTTTTGAATTAATCATTGTCTGGCCTGTCACCTATGATCATTCTGCCTTGGGAGACCCTACCAGGGGCAATTAAAATTGCCCCAGATAGAATAGCTCCTAGGATCATTCAAGCGCACAAACCCCTCCATCACATTAAGTTGGCGATTCAAGGAGGAGTAAAAACGATTCAAGGAGGAGTAAAACTGCACATTTTCTGAGCATCAGATTGTGCAAAATATTTGTATACAGTATATTGTTTAAAGTAGTGATACGCCCCGTGCTGTTGTATGGCGCAGAAACATGGCCAATGACAACAAAACTCAAACAGCTACTTCACCGAACCGACATGAAAATGCTTCGATGGATGCAACGCATTAGTCTTAAAGATCATATCCAATCGACCGAAATCCTGCGTCGAGCTGGCTTATGTGCGATTAAGGATGCATGCCGGCGACACCGTTTGCGGTGGTTCGGTCATGTTAAATGAAGTGAAAACAGTGCTATACTTGCTATTACAAACCTTGAAGTACCTGGCACCCGTCCCAAAGGCCGTCCGAAAAAGACATGGGCGCAAACGATTCAACAAGATCTGAAAGCTTTGAACCTCAATGAACTGGACGCAACTGACCGCCTAATCTGGCATCAAAAACTTGACGACAAAGACGTAACGTCCCACCCCGGAATCGGGAAAACTGTTGTTTGGACGGACGGACGGACGGACGGACGGAAAGACAGACAGACAGACAGACAGACAGACAGACAGACAGACAGACAGACAGACAGACAGACAGACAGACAGACAGACAGACAGACAGACAGACAGACAGACAGACAGACAGACAGACAGACAGACAGACAGACAGACAGACAGACAGACAGACAGACAGACAGACAGACAGACAGACAGACAGACAGACAGACAGACAGACAGACAGACAGACAGACAGACAGACAGACAGACAGAAGAAGAAGAAGAAGAAGAAGAAGAAGAAGATAGATAGATAGATAGATAGATAGATAGATAGATAGATAGATAGATAGATAGATAGATAGATAGATAGATGAAGCAAAATATTGAATGAACCACCTAATTAAATTTAACAATACTTAAGCAAAAAATCAATACACTTCTACGACTGAATGTTTGGAATCAACTTATTTCAAGATGGCCACCACAGCTAATAGATCTTAGCAAACTCAGAAACTTCTATTACTTATTAGGTTTTACAGATATTGAGCTAACATTTGAATTCATAGTAGCTGAGACCACATCTGTTACATATCTGTCAAGTTCATTCAAAACTCTGGCTTGAAATACAAAGGTGATATTCATTTTAATGGCATTATTTGTCATTATTTTACACAATGTTTTTGAAGGCACTTTCATTTTTTTATGTAAAAGAAAATGTGTGTCCAAACATCATCTCTTTATTATGATCATAGATGCAACTAGAAAGTATGCTCTTTTTTTTTGGTAAAGAACAATGTGCACAAGAGATACAAAAGATCAATTGTAGCTTATGATTTTTCATTCAATTTATTTCAAAAATTATTGTGAGAATTTCAAAACACAGGAATAATGTACATGAAAATGGTCTCAAACATGTCTTTGTTTTTATGTTTTTTGTTTTGTTTTGTTTTGTTACTGCTATGTGATGGATGATTTTACACATGTATGGACGAGTTTACATCTAAAAGTCATACATCCTGTGGGCTTAAGTTTTTTTTTTTTTTATCAGAATTTTGATCTATTTAGAATCAATAAAGGTCTCTTCTAATTTCCCACTGGTTTTCCCTGAAACCATGTCTTGTTCTATTTGTCTTCTTTTTCTGGCTCCTTTCTCTATCCCCAGCTGTCTCCAGCATTATGCTAACACATTTGAAGGCAGGCTCCTGCTGTGCTAAGTAATCCTTCAGTGAAGCTACTCTCCCTTTATGTGTTAGCTCCCAAGATTTCTCCAAAATCATATATCTGTGGTGCTGTGATGACTGCAGCCCCAATATTAAACCACGGTCACACACGAGAGGCACAAAGAGGTGCGGATGACTAGATGCAACAACACACTCACTCAACACGTGTTTTTGATTTTGTATTTTTTTAATCACCATTAATGGCAAATGACAAGCCCCTGTTGAGGATTACTTGTTACTCAAAGAAAAGATGAACAGAAAATTTAGATTATGAGATTTGTTTTAAATGCACAGCATATACAAAAAGTGTATAATGAAAAAAGTAAAAACAGAACACATGCTGTCTATTTTCTATGAATTGAATTTGTGTCTCGGAGTCTAGTCAGAAGGGAAAACAAACAAGTTATCATCATTGTATGTTCTCATACAATGGCTAAATTACCTCTCTGCATTTAAACCTTCCACTCCCAGGTGGAGCAGCAGGCAGCTATTGAAAGTGCCTGGGGTGCAATTGGGGGTAGAGTATCTTGCTCAGAGACACCATAAGATGTGCAGTGACAGGGGATCAAACATGGGACTTCCTGGTCCCAAGTCGGCTGCCCTGCAGTCTCGGCCCATGTACAAGTACAAATGTATTCAAAAGAAACCAGTTTGTGTTTTCCTGAGTATTTTAACTGTAATATTTTTTTATCTTTCACAAATAGCATATATTTCTAAAGAGACATTAAATATAAGAATATATATCTCAAAGTGAAATATATAAAAATTAAAAAAATTACAAAGCAATGTCCATTTAAAAGCTTCAGATTTGGAGCAGTCTGATGAAAATAATTTATTAGACTCAAAAAGTTTTTTTTTTAATTAAAATCCAAGCCAAACATGAGCAATTATTAAAAAAAAAAAAAGATCACTTTGTCTTAAAAAAATAAT
>JBBPBX010010273.1:23206-39560 GCA_038048925.1 Garcialebias charrua | reverse complement strand
GTCCCAGTTACATCCAACAACAAATGCAAGAGAAAAACAATAATAACATCTAGGATTAACTAAGAGAGACATCAGCTAGTAATACACTAAGCCCTAACAGTGGTCTGATGAGTTTTTTTTAGTTCAAGTTTGCTTATTTGTTTTCTTGCAGGTTTCCATTCTTGAGGAGGGAAATCTCAGCTTTCCAGGAGTGTTGAGTACTGGTGGCAGATGAGAGTTGAAAGGAGCAGACGGGTGGATGGACTGAGACAGAACTGAGCTCACCCTTGAGTTCCAGAGGGTATTCCAAGGATCTGTGGTTCAGCCAGGAGACATTTTTACAGAACAGTGGAGATGATGGGATTTCAAATAGAGAGACTTACCAAATGGCATCTTCACAAGTTGAAACACAAGGCAATATGCATACAGTTGTGCAGTTCTAATTTATAAAACATTTCTACTTGAGGTCACATAGAGCAGGGGTTCTCAAATGTTTTGGGTTCAGGGACCCCTTACAGAAAAGAAAATGTTTCAGGGACCACCTCATAACCCTCATGTTTATTAAATTATTTTCTTCAATTTGTCTCTTTATGCAATGGGGATATTTGTGTAACAAATACTTAAGACATGTTATTTGAAAGTGTTAATGCTATTTTTAGACATTTTTAAACATGGAGTAATTTTCATTCAAGATACAATAAACATTTTTTTTTAACTTTATCCTGACAGGCACGTTTAACTTAATATAAGGGAGAAGTTTAAGGAGGATAGGAGGAAAGAGAGAAGGGAGTTATCTTGAATGTTTCAACCAGAAACACGGCACTCTCTTCGGTCGACGTTCGCTAGACTCCCATCCGGTAATGAACATCAACTTTTACCTTGCAAAAATTCTCTGTCCCAGCTCCGAGAAAATATTCCTCGAAGGAATTTTCATTAAAGGGGACCACAGATGCAAAATTCACCTTTTAATGTTTTTTTTACTCAACTTTGGGTATTTACTTCATAAAAAAACAGTCCTTGTGCCAAAAAAATGCACCCAGTGGTTTATTTACTCTAAGTAGATTTATTTATTTTTGATAAATACACCTGGATTCACACTTCCTGCAGTTATTGACGTCACAAGCCGTAGCCAATCACCTCAAACCTGAGTCCAGCCCCTCACCTAGCAACCCCTGGTTAGGCTCAACCCACTTCTGTATTAAACACATGACTGTTGTTTTTCATGATTTCATCTCATCTTTTGTTTATATGTTCTTAATTTCATGTGTACAGCACTTTGTTGCAGCTGTGTTTTTTTAAATGGCTTTATAAATAAAGTATAATTGTTATTTTTATGTTTTAGTTCAATTTTTAGTGTATTTGCGATCGCTCCCAACGCGCAGCCGGCAAAAATTAAACGAGCGGACCCCCGGCGTAGGGACCGGTTGCGACGGGACCCTCTTCTGGCGCGATGGAGCGGAGCTTCAACTGTACAGCCTCGCTGCTCAGCCTCGCAGCAGCCTCGCAGCAGCGAGGACCTTCTCCTTACGGATTAATTTACGGGAGACACTTGGTGAACTTTGTGTGTCTTGACTGGAACAGCGATAACTCCCAAAATCTCCGCGTGCAACGAGCGGAGCTGGCGAAAACCGGAAGAGGAACAAGCTAACATTAGCTTCGGATTCGGGTGGTCTAATGCTAAAAGGAGCAGCAAATTGCGGCGCGCTCAGACGGGTTTCGGTAAGTTATCTTAAGCTAACACTAACAGTAAGTCAAATGAGTAATAAAAAAAGAGCTAATTTTAAAACAACAACACATTACAGATACTGGCTGTTACAGAGGGCGTTAACAGATCGTTGAAGGGCGTGGACTTCAAGAAACCGGTCGTTCAAAACGAAAGTTAAAAATGGCAGAATTAAAAAGGGTATAATTAATTATCTAAGAATTATTTTGTGTATTAAAATGAATTAATATTGTCAAGATAGCACACAGACATAACATAAAAAATTTAAATACCTATATGTGGTCTCCTTTAAGGCTTGGAGCTTAAGGCTCGAGTGAGTTTACAGCAACTTGCCATTGACTCTGGCTGCTGAACTAGATCTTTGGCTCATGGTCTTGTTCACAGCCTAAAGGAAAGTTACATTTCTTCTGACTCTTCCTCGCAGCAACTTATGTTCCAGGAAGTTCAGAACTTTTAAAGAGAGCTTAACATCAGAGTACTCGATCCTTCCCGATTGGTTGGTTCAATCCGGGAATGGGAGGAGATTAGTTGACGTCAAGTAAAAGTCAGGAAGGAATTGTTTATACTAGGGAGAACAGATTGTTTTAAGAGAAGACCAGAAACAGACGCCAGTTAACTGATTAAACTGATTAGCTGTTTTCTAACTTCTAAACCCTTACAGCAGGTCTTCAACTTGAGTCTGAGGCTGGGGAGAGTTCCTTCACTGTGGAAACCATCCTGCATCATCCCAGTCCCAAATGTAGTGGACATGACGAGGTCCCCTATGATGCGAGATTACACCTTCGTCTTTTTTGAACTGTGATGCTTTTTGCTGACCCTCTCAGTAAACAGACATTTACTACAATTTATTCCATTACTTGTAATCTGAGAACATAGTCACTCACAAAGAGACTATTGGCTTCTTTAATTTTATTCTAATGTAATCAAAAGAATAACATTTTGTCTTTTTCATGATATGTTCTATTATGCTGTGTTATTCTTTAAAGTCCAACACCCACCATGTTTTCAAATAGCATCGCCATTAATATTTATTAGTTTATTTAAAAATAATACAGGAGCGTTTATTTATATTGTAGAGAAATAACGCTAAATGTGTTATTTCATGATTTATAGCAGATTTTAGCAGAAGCTCCAGGAAAAATCTGCTCCTCTCCATATATGGGCATTCACATGGGCATTCACGTCACTAAAGTGACCGCCTTGGAGTTACAGGCGGAGTTATAATAAGCATTCATCAACTTCCATGACCGTTGCTCTGAGGAGGAAAAAAAAAAGCGAAGCATTTTTAAATATTCCCTAAAGCTGCCTGTTGATTAATCCTGCTGTCGCTCACTGATGTCTATATTCTGAGCGAGCATCCACGTGGACGCTTGATCGCGACAAATTCATTCATTTCCGCATCGGCTTTTTATTCTCTCCCCCCGTGACCAGACAGGTCGGGAGTACAGAAAAGGCAGCCGTGCAACGGAGCTCTGCGCGCGTGCTCCCCCGTGCTCCCCCGTGCTCCTCGCAACAAGGCTGGGATGGAGCAGAGCCCTGACACGCATTCGGAACTTCAAAGGTGACCAACGGAACAGGGAGCCAGAGAGAAGATGCGCGCGGCTCGCTCCTCTGGGCAGAGGAGAGCAGCAACGGTCCGCAGCAGTGTTATAAAATAAATAATAAATAAAATCAGAGCGCTGGTCCATATGTACACACAAATGCACCAGGAAATATGCAGTTTTATCTCCCACTCTCATAAACCTCCATGGAAGCTCACTCCTGCCTTCTGGGTGGAGACGTAACAAAAGTCACATGACACTTCGGCACTCTTCGGCCGAGTTTCCGGATTCACTCGGGACTGTTTTTTTTTTTTTTTTTTTAACCCTCGCCTGGCCCAAATGCAAAAATGAAAATAGACATCATATTAAATTACAGTAATTGTCCTATATGGTGAATTGTTACTGTCATGGTGGGTGTTGTCCTTTAATGTGAAGCATTACTATGTTACTTGACCATATGATGGTGTCTAACTATGGCAAAGTTGAATTTTATGTCAAGTTGTGCTTTTCAGATTTGTTTTAGAAGAGTTAAGATGCTAATACAAGTATTTTACTACTGGTGACTACAGGCATGTGTCTGTCTTTTTTCTAAACATTTCTTTCTGCTTCTGGCTTTAACCTTGAATCTTGATAACAGCAAGTGAACTCCTTGACTTGTCTCTAACTCCCTTACACTGGTTGTCCAAACCAATGGGAAAAGGAACAAGTCACTGATCTCAGATCCTCTCTTAAAAGTTCCAAGCTTTGCTGGAACTTCTAGTTCCTGTGAGGAAGATGAGATGTGAACTTTCTCTTTTAGCTGTCGGACGTTTGGTCAAGAGCCAAAGACCTTCGTTCTTCAGTAAGGGCTAATGACATGCTGGATATTAGTCCACTTCGAACCGAGCATAAGCTCAGAACTTTGAATGAAATGTATTTCTGGAATAAGTTATCTTGAAACCAAACCAGGACTGCCACGACTTCTACCGACTAAAGCAAGTATCACCGACACTGAGAAGGTAAACACGTTTGGAGTCCAGCTTGGACTTGCGGGACCTACGACCCGTATATGTCCAAGGCTGATCACAGCTCTTTACCAGAACCGGGACGGACTTCTTAAGGTAAAGGAGCAGCTGTTTGTTTACTGGAGGTGTGATAATATCTTAGCTGGACGCGTATGGAAGAGTATCATCTGGTTTTATAAATGCAAGATAAACTTCCCTTTTTCCTCCTATTTCCTTCTCCCTTTCATTCTAAGCTGGTAACTACATTTTTAAGCTAAAGAACATTCAGATTAAGTATTATTGTCATCATTACTTATGTCTATTGTTACAATTAAATTTGCTGACGTGTTAAATTGCAAGAAAGTGAAATCAGTCAATCAAGTGTAATGGTGTTAATTTTAGTTGATTTATTTTAAATAAAAGGTAGTGTCCTTTGGCATACCGACTAAAATCAACGTCTCATTATCACTTAATGGCTGTATGGTTATTGTCCATCATAAATGATCACAGAAATATTGGGTAAACCTGAAAAAGAAAATAATCCGTGAGATACTATTCAATTTGAATAAGTAATTAATTAAGGTAAAGTGTGTCAGTTTAATACTGACCCCCTAAATCCTTTACACAAATAAGTTCCAACCCCGGGAACTTAATGACTACAGGCCAGTTGCACTCACATCACATGTGATGAAAACACTGGAGCGACTGGTCCTTCAGCTTCTTCATCTTCAAATGTTGGCAGTGAGAGACCCCCGTCAATTTGCTTACAAGAAGAAGATGGGTGTTGAGGATGCTGTTATCTACCTCATACATTGTGCCCTCACGTACCTTGATGTGGGTGGGTGTATGGTGAGGATGCTATTCTTTAACTTCTCCAGTGATTTTAATACAATTGACCCCAACCTTCTCCAAGAGAAATTTAACATAATGTCTGTGGGCGCCCACCTGGTGTGCTGGATATTGGAATATCTGACCAACAGTCCCCAGTTTGTCCAAGTTGGGGGTTGTAGGTCCTCAACATTGACCAGCAGTACTGGAGCACCTCAGGGTACAGCGCTTTTGCCTATAATCTGGGCAAAATCTTTTGCCTATAAACTGCCTATAATCATAATACTGTTTACATTCTCTGTTTACATTTATTAATACTGTTTACTTTTATTACTACTGCTTACATGTAATTACTACTGTTTACATTTATTTACACTACTCTAATATCTACACCACTGCTGGTACATATACAGTGTGCTCTGAACGGTCTTATTTAGGTCTTATTTAGGGATGCCCAATGTGCCTTACTGCATATGCCACTTTTTGCCTCTATAACAACATCAACTACTACCTCATACATATACTGTGTACATTGACTCATACGCTGCTTTGCCACTTTGCAAATGTCAATGCTAGAAACCTTTAGTTTATTTTAGTTATACTTTTTATACTCTTTTTTTATACTAGTATGCAAAAACTCAGGACAATATTATGTTCATTAAATGTTTAATGTTTTAGTTTTAGAGTTGGTGTAAATTTTCATACTCTTATACCACTATGCAAAAAACTCAGGACAGTGTTAGTTTTACTATTTTATGCTTATGTCTATTATTATATGTTTCAGTGTTTCAATGTTTAGATGTTTACTGTTGCACCGAGGGACTGAGAGAAACGCAATTTCGGTCCTGTGTATGTCCTGTACTGTACATATTGCAGATCTGACAATAAAGTTGACTTTGACTTTGACTTTGACTTTGACTTTTGCCCCTCCTCTTCACTCTCTACACCACTGACTTTCAGTACAACTCTGATACATACCACATACATAAGTTCTCTGATTACACTGTTATTGTGACATGTCTTAGGGAGGGGGAGGATGGGGAGTGCAGGGGCCAGTGAAGGACTTTGTTGGGTGGTCCCATCAGAACCAAGTTTTGCTGAATACCACTAAAACCAAAGAGGTGGTGCTGGATTTCCGCAGAGCTCCCCCCTTTTGCAGCCCATCATTATTAATGGATCAGAAGTTGAGGTGGTCTCAACCTATAAGTATCTGCGGGTGCAGCTGGACAACAAGCTGAACTGGAGTGCTAATACGGATGCTGTGTACAAGAAGGGGTTGAGCAGAATGTATTTTCTCAGAAAGCTAGCCTATTTCATGGTCTGTTCTTCTAAGTTATTGCATGTGTTCTACCAATCCATTGTATCCAGCATACTTTTTTTGGTGTTGTGTGTTGGGGGAGTGGGGGCAGCACTAGGAAGATGGACATCCGTAGGCTGAATCGGTTCATTAAGAAGGCAAGCTCTGTGGTGGGACTGGGCCTTGACGCTGTAGAAAAGGTGGTGGAGCAGATGACGTGCTCCAAGATCAGGGCGATCATGTCCAAACAGTGCCACCCCTTGAAATTTGTGTTTTCTAACCCGCAATGTTCAATGAGCTCCAGACTCTATTCATCAAGGTGTTCTACTGAGAGACTAAAGAACTCATTTGTCCCTCGTGCCATTAGGCTGTACAATTTGGCCACTCCTGGCAGGGACCAGAGAAGCTAGCTGGTTATGTCCCCTAACATAGTTGCTGCTTTATCTCCTCTTAGGGTTGATTTTTAAAATATATATTGATCTTTTTTTAATACTAGCAGTGGTGGGCAACGCTAATCAAAAAATTAGTTCCACAATTTCTAAAACGCTTATTAATTTTTTAGGTCCACAATTTCAAAAGCACAAATGTCTTATGAAAATTAGGGGAAGCTAATCTAATCCGCTATTTATATTCGACAATTGGTAGCCGGCAGCGTTATGCAATATTTGCACTACACTGCCAACTGAAAAGTAACTAAAATGATCCTAAAAGGATGAAATTACAAAAATCAAAGGATTTATTTAATACTTTACGTACATATATTCTATTCGGCCACGAAATTAACAAAAAAGAGAATGATCTTTTAATCCCTAAAACCACTTTTAAATCTCAAATACACGGGTGTGTCGCCACCGCATTTATACATAAAAGTAACCCAAATACATAAAACTAACGACTCACCGTCGAGTGGTCGACACAAAACACACAATAAAATCCTCCGGCCGCGTTAATTTGGCTTGAAACAGCGGGGTTCTCTGCGGATTTATCCATTAGTAACCCAGCACAACCAGCAGACACAGAGTTAGCGTCCAGTTCACCTCTGACCCGGAAGATGTCAAGATTCTATAGGTAGTCAACAGATTTAATGAAAAGTAACTAAAATACATAAAACTAACGACTCACCGTCGAGTGGTCGACACAAAACACACAATAAAATCCTCCGGCCGCGTTAATTTGGCTTGAAACAGCGGGGTTCTCTGCGGATTTATCCAAGAAACCCAGAACAACCAGCTAGCCACAGAATTAGCCCCCGAGTTCACCTCTGACCCGGAAGATGTCAAGATGGAATAGTCCATTTTTAGTAGGGGGATAAAGAAATCGACCGGTTTTTGTATTGCGTATTTAATGATCGTTTTCATCGTAACTATAATTATTTTTATGTTAAATGTACATTAACAAGCAGGATCAATGTTAGGGATGTAGGTGACTGGCCGGGGCGCGGCGGGGCCGGTGCCCCTGCTGATTGGGATCCCCAGGCAACGGCATCATTTGCCTACATGGTAGATCCGAGTCTGTTCTCCGCTCTGCTCCCTCCCCCTCCAACCCTCCCTCCTCTCTGCTCTTTACGGTGGGGAAAAAGGTAAAACAAGCAGCTACGGAGCCAGCATGAAAGCTTGTAAATAAGTTTATTGGTTTTTACTGATAGATAATTAGTTATTAGCAGTACTGCATTTTAAATAAAAATAGCACACATCCGCTTATGAATTATAAAAGTTAGTCAAACCACAAAAACGCTGACAAAAAGTTTAGGTCCGGTGTAAGAGGATTAGCGCTTTAGCGCTCTCTAGCGGTCTGTTCCCACCTTTGAATACTAGGTTATTTAAATCAAAAAAAGGCGTTCAATACAGGATCAACTGGACTTTATTTGTTGCAGAAAACGTTTCGACTTCTGTCCAGAAGTCTTTTTCAATTCTGAATGGAAGCTGTGAGAACGAGAAGTTTTATACAGGCTTACAAGTCACGCACCAACATATGAAATTGGAAACTGAGATAACACCACAAATTAACTAAATTAACTGCAACAAATAAAGTCCAGTTGATCCTGTATTGAACGCCTTTTTTTGATTTCATCATGTCCTGGACGACTGAGAATCTTCACCAGCACTAGGTTATTTATTTTATTTTTTTAATCTGGTGTGTTTTTATGATATTGTTTGTATGAATGAGATATACAGATAGCCATATCATTTCCTTCAGGATCACTAAAGTATCTATCTATCCATCTGAAAATGGCTGTCATAGCTTGGTGGTCAGTGCAGCGGACTTGTAATCTGGAGTTTGGGGATCAAACCCAAGAAGGCATCAAGTGTAAAACAATTGCCAAATCTTCATCTGAGTTTTCTTGCTATGACAAGCTGAGATAGGTGAAGCAGACACAAAAATATTTACAACTTAAGGTGCCAAGTCTAAACATTGCAGCACTTTACAGATTGAATAATTTTCAAAGCAATCACTGATTTTTATCTATAGTGTACAAAGCAGCCCTTTCTACATACTGTATCTAGGGTTTGTTTTGTTATTAAATGTATGGTCACTTGACAAAAAAGAATGAAACTATAAATTAATTTAATTTATTTTCTTGGAAATCTTAAAGCAGGAATGTTAACTGTGAACTAGGTTGTCGGTAACTTTATGCAAAGTGTGTAAATGGCTGAAATGTGCCTAATACCAATTATTTTGATCCAACATTGCGGGATGAGTAAAGCAGCCTAAACCAGACTGTGTATTAAGTGGTTAGTTAGTTTGTTTGTTTGGTTGGTTGGTTGCTTGTCATCAGTACATTTACTCTTTTTTTTCTTCTTTGAATGTTTTTAATGTTTATGTTATTTTCTTAGTACGGTATGCACTGTTGATTGTTTGAACTTCATTCTTTCCTTAGGATTACACATTCATTGATGTACTGGTAAAGTCCAGCTTTCAGTTTAATGCAACTTTTCTTTTCTTCCTTTTTCTTTTTCCCCCCTCACATCTGGAATCTGCCTCTTCTACTCTGTTATTCAGTCTAGCTCTCACATAATTTTATGTTCCTTTCTAGTCTTCTTTTCTCCTCCGTTCCCTTTCTATCTGTCCATACGCACCATGTCTCTTCTTTCTTGATGAGGCCAGCCCTTCCATGGTGATGAGTCCGACAGAGGGTGATTAAAGTGGTGTCTTATCTGGTAGGAAAACTGACCTCAATCAGATCCATTCTAGCAAGAGGACATCCCTTTCTTCTGCCCCCCTCCCCACATCCCCACTACTCAGTACAGTTTCTGACTCCAATCCACCATTCTGAATTCTTCCTGACCCACTCCCTCAACATGTCACAGCTCCCCTCTCTTATCTTTCCTCTCTTGTGTTCTAACATCTCTTTCACTTTCTCCTTTATCTACTTTCTGTGAAGACGCTAAATTTACAATCACTGACAATATTGTCCTACCTAAATAAATAGTTTGCCCCACCAATTAGTTACTCCTAATAAATAATGTACTTTGTAAATTGTTAAATTACTAACCTCGTTGTGTATTGTTTTTTTAATGCATTTTTCAATTATCGTGATAATTTTAAATTGGAATTAAAATTATTTTTTAGTGACCCGTCCTCTTTTTTTTTTTTTTAACTTATTTACAGTTAAATGGCAGTGCTGTTCAATGACCCACGTTGATCGAGCAGATCCGAACGTGCAGCCAGTGATCCAACCAGGCAGGTCAAATAGAGTTTTATTTTGGGCGTCTAATTTTCTGACCTGTAGAGACATTCAGCTTGTTGTAGCATATTGATACAGTCTCTGCCTAGACCTGATGTGAGCTCAACCCAAGAATAGCTGCAATGAAACCTGCTGAGACCAACAGTGCATATGTTCTGATTTTAAACCATTTGGAACAGACAGAGGGGACTAGAAAATTGAGAAGAACTGAGTCAAAGAACAGGAAATTTCTGTCAACATAGTAGGAACTTACCCACTAAACAGTGGACGTCCAGGGGACGTCGAGGTGACGTCTATATCGAGCCCATTGGTCGAAGACCAATTCTAGACGTCGCCCCGACGTGCAAACAAGGTCTATTTTTGACGTCTAACCATGACCGCATTTGTACGTCGTATGAACGTCAGTTTTGGAGGTGATCTGGACCCGCTTCACAGAGTTAAACTTTTAGGACTATAAAAGTGCAGTTAGACAATTGATTTATTAAGAATGTTGTTTTTTAATAACATTTTAATGCATTTCCTCAATTCTTTTTTATGTTTTTTACAAATTAGACTTGTCCGTCATTTGAGAGTCCAATTATAGACGTCGCTCCGACGTGCAAACAAGGTCCAATTAGGACGTCTAACTATGACCACATTTGTACGTCGTATGAACGTCAGTTTTGGACGTTATCTGGACCCGGTTCACAGAGTTAAACTTTTAGGACTATAAATTTGCATTAGACAATTGATTTATTAAGAATGTTGTTTTTTAATAACATTTTAATGCATTTCCTCAATTCTTTTTTTCTTTTTTACAAATTATATATACTGTATATTATTTATTTGAAGAATATAATTATTATTATTATTGTTGTTGTTGTTGTTGTTATTCATTCATTCAACCTTTATTTAGGCAGGTTAGACTCGATCGACTCATTTACTGTACAAAAAACCTCATTTATTCCACGACGTCGAGGTCACACATTCATTTCAGTAGGTGGCAGTACTTGTGTTTTTTGCTTTCTCCCATTAAAAAACAAGAAGAAGAACTTCAGAGCCCGAGCGTTATGATTGGATTGGCGGAGGTAGCACGTGATCTGTTCCAACCAGTCAACGCCTCTCTTGTTGAACCGCGCTGGCTTGAATCTCAACCGTTGTTGTTTATATTCTGTCTGTGCTGCCTGTGATCTTTCGGAGGCGGCTCAACTGTTCAGTTCATTTGTCACGGAACTCCTGCCCTAAACTTGCTGCAATCCATTCAGAAGTTGAAGGTAATTGGTTCTGTTTCGTAGCTTTGTTCTCTTGAATTCTGTGGTTTCACGTACATGTAGCTAACGATGGAGCTAACTTTGGAGCTAACGTAAGCTAACTTGTGTCTACGTCTGCGGCAGACGATGTAAAGGAAAATCGAACAGTACAGTTTAGAAAATAAGTTATTTTATCCAAGTAAGCCGTATGCTACGAGTTTTTTGTTTTGTTTTTGTTTCTTTGTTTTGCTTTGAGACTATCGAGGCCTGCATGCGTCCCCATTATTCATTCATTCAACCTGCTTGTTTTAGACTGATGAAGCCGGCTGGAAGGTGAAACGTTTCAGCATTAAAAAATAGAAAAAACTGTCCAGATGACCTGAATTCAGACCAAAGCTTTTCAGTTGCAAATGAATGAGTAAATGTGAAATAAAAAAGCTTTAAAACGTCTCCTTCTATCTCTAATTTTACTTTGACTAGGCAAAATGAGATAAGTCTAAACTACATTCTGACTAATATCTCTGTGAACATGTCGCTCCAGTTGTGTTTATAAACAACTGTGTTTTTTCTTCTTTCTGTCAGGTGTGTGGTGTTAATCTGGACTTGGAATTTGGTGTCCTAGGTATGTTTTGTGACCCCATCCTCTCCCGAGAAACAAAGCGTGCACTTTCAAGACACGATATATATATATATATATATATATATATATATATATATATATATATATATATATATATATATATATATATATATATATATATATATACATATATATATATATATACATATATATATATATACATATATATACATATACATATATAATTTGTGGAGCGTTGGTCCTAGAGGACGTCACAGCTAATGCACCTTTTTGCTTCATCTTAATTATTTTGCATCGCTGAATAATCTTTTGTTTTTGTCCTCAGCAAGTGCAGTGCCTAAACCCAAGGACCTGTCAACGCCCAGTGAGTACCGGTATACATTACACTTTAAACCATTGTTTATTTTATCAGGCCTTGCTAAATAATTTTTTTTTTTTTTCATGGAAAACCGATGCCACTTCCAGATCAGAAATTGGAAGATGGGCATTCCCATTGCCTCAGGATGGTAAGTATTGCAGTGAGACACTTGGAAAAAAATGATCAACCAGCCACCTTGCTGTTGGAGAGATAACATTGTAATCAAGAAATGTGTGTTTTTGTTTTATTTTCCCCCCCAGTGTTTCAGCGTATTCAACTTCTTTGACCTCGGCGATCGCCTACACCTACATCCCACCCTTTCAGCTGTGCCAAAGAGGATAGAGACCATGGAGGATTTTGTGAGAGAGGAGCACCTCGTGACTCCAAATTTGCTACCCTGGTAGGTTTTACAAGTCTGGAGGAAAGCCGAGCATAACGCAGTACTGTACAACCAAACACTTGGAAGTGTCAGTGAACTGTATCATGGATTTATTCCAACAGGTTCTGCAGATTTCCAGAATTGGAGGAAGCACACCAAGGACTTTGTCTACAAATTTCTTGATAGGTATGTATCAACACACGCTCACCCACCCACTAACCATCTGAACTAAATATTTTACTTGCAAGTTCAGTATTTAGTTTTGTAAACTAGATATTTAGCTATCAAATTAAATATTTAATTTAGAACGACGTGTAATAATAATAA
The DNA here is from genome assembly GCA_038048925.1 of Garcialebias charrua. Taxonomy (NCBI): domain Eukaryota; kingdom Metazoa; phylum Chordata; class Actinopteri; order Cyprinodontiformes; family Rivulidae; genus Garcialebias; species Garcialebias charrua. Next base: position 26,630 of record JBBPBX010010273.1, on the reverse strand, counting down.
TAATAATTAATTCAATTTATAATGCACTTTTCATTACTGAAAATCTCAAAGTGCTACACATATATTGAATGCTACACACATTCATAAACCGGTGGCGGCAGACTACCATGCAAGGTGCTTTCCAGTCCTACCGGGAGCAACTCAGGGTTAAGTGTCTTGCCCAAGGACACAACGACACATGGTGCGGGTCCCGGGAGTCGAACCGCCAACTTTCCGATCGGGAGACGACTGCCATTACCACTACACCACGGCCGCCCATGTATTAATAACATGGTTAAAATATGACTGGAAAAAAATGTTTTCTCTGAACTAAAATATTGCTGTTGATTTTTGTAACTTTGCTAATGGCACCTCATAGATATGAAAATGTTTGGCAACTCGAGTGCGTTTTGCAGCAATTTTTTAACTGATGTGCTCAAATTTGGCAGCACGACGTCTCAGTGGTTAGCACTATTGTCTCACATCAAGAAGGTCCTGGGTTCAATCCCCGGTTGGACCTGGAGTGTTTCTGTGTGCAGTTTGCATGTTCTTCTCGTGCTTGCGTGGGTTTTATCCGAGTACTCTGGTTTCCTCCAACAGATCCAAAACATGCATGTTCTGCCTTCAGGTCCAGGCCTCCCTTGAAAAAGAGATCTGTGATCTCTATGGGATTTGCCTGCTTAAATAAAGGTTAATAAATAATAATGTGTGTTAGTGTGTTAACTAGTGTTATAAGTGATTGGCAAAAACAAAAATTCAAAGCCACCTATCAACATTTGCTGGGATGGATGTTTTTATTTATTTATTTATTAATCGGGGAGATCCCAGCAAGACACTGTGCATTTTCCAGATTGCCTTTGCATATTGCTAATTACTTTTTGTTTTTGTTTGTTTTTTTGCAAATGCAGATGGAATCATGAATGGAGATTCTGCAGCAACAGAGGATTTTATAAGGACTCATGCTGCAGAGCATTTAAAACATGCAAAGGAGGACATGGGCTCACACTGGACAATTAACACAACTGGTAGAGCTGCTGCCTCTCAGCGAGCAGGTCCCCGGTTCAAATCCCGGTCCGGGGGCCTTTCTGGGTAGAGTTTGCATGTTCTCTCCGTGCATGCATGGGTTTTCTCCGGGTGCTCCAGTTTCCTCCAACAGTCCAAAAACATGCATGTTAGACTGATGGTGACTCTATGACCTTGGGTGTGAGTGAGACAGGTCTCTCTTGTAAATGAGTCCCTGTGGCTCAACGAGGCTAGCCTGTATAAATAAAGGTTGAATGAAAAAATGTGCCACAAAGAAGTGGAGGTGGGGCTTTCACACTGGACATTTAATGCACCACGAAGAAGTGGACACTGGACATTTAATGCACCACAAAGAAGTGGACACTGGACATTTAATGCACCACAAAGAAGTGGACACTGGACATTTAATGCACCACAAAGAGGTGGAGGACATAGGGTCACACAGGACATTTAAAACGTGCCACATAGAAGTGGAGGATACGGGCTCACACAGAACTGAGGAACACATTTTTGGGGGGGAGATGCAAATAGGTGCTGGGCATAAAATTAGAATATCATGAAAAAGTTATTTATTTCGGTAATTCCATTCAAAAAGTAAAACTTCTATATTATATTCATTCACACAGACTGATATATTTAAAAATAATCTTAATGCTGATGATTATAACTGAAAACTAATGAAAACTCCAAATTAATTATCAGTAAATTACATTACTTGAGATCAATTAAAAAATGATTTTTCTAGATGTTGGCCAACTGAAAAGTATTAACATGGTAGCATGGTCCTTAGCCCCAACTATTGAAAGATGTACATATTGTACATTTCATGTTCATACATCTCAGTTGGCCAACATTTATAAAAATACTTTATTTTTATTGAGCTCAAGTAGTAGTCTAATTTTCTGAGATACTGAATTTAGGGTTGTCATTGGTTGTCAGTTTTAATCAACATTAAAAGAAATAAACATTTGAAATATATCAGTCTGTGTGTAATGAAAGTTTCACTTTTTGAATGGAATTCCTGAAATAAATCAACTTGTTTAAAATATTATGACCAGCACACTTTGTACAGATTATTTTTGTGGTGAGGGGACTGTAATTTTATACAGCTTTTTTATTTCTCTTGTTACTGCCTGCTATATCAAAAAGGAAAATGAAGGCATGTTAAAAAAAAAATTATGTTAAGTACAGACCAAAAATGAAGGCATGTTAAAAATTATTATTTATGTTAAGTATGACCGAAGAATGAAGGCATGTTAAAAAAAATTTTTTATGTGAAGTACAGACCAAAGTGAGCTGTGTACTTTTATAGATTTGTTTGTGTATTTTGTGTTGCCACCAGTTGATAAGTTCCGTAATGTAAAGCTTTTTTTTTAAGTTACCAAAGGTGGAATTCTCAATTTTATGTGTTATGCTGTTCCTTTAAATTGTGTTAAATAAACAGGATAAAGGTAAAATTTATGGAGTGATTTGTAAAACTTAATCCAACTGTTTGTAGGATTTTAAAGCTGCGGATGGTCAAATGTATTTCCCTAGATTTGTTTGCCTCAACGCAATTTTAAAGTAGATTCATTATACTTTTTATATGCATAGCATGAACAAGCAGCATGTAAAGTGACTAAAATAATTTAAATATAATAGCCTAATTAGAATAAGCTAAATACAGTAAGTTATTAACGTCAGATAGACGTCGAATGTAGACGCCTTTTAGACGTCAGGAATATAGACGTCTGATGTAGACGCCTTTTAGACGTCAGGAATATAGACGTCTTTTAAACGTCGGAAAAATACGTCTTTTAAACGTCGGGAAAAGACGTCTGGCATGACGTTTTCGACCTTCCAGGAACCAGATTTCGACGTCCAGAAATGTCGTATAGACGTCTCCTTGCTCAGTGGGTATATAGTTCTGAGGCTTGTGTATGGCTGCGGTGGATCAGTGGTTGAAACAGAGATCTTGTAACATAATTTGTGTGGGTTTGATCCTCACATGATTATTTTTTATTTGATCCAGTGTTTATATATTGAGTCATAATTTTTCAACGTAATACTTTAGTCACTTCACTGAATATTTTTCTCCTATTTAACCGTGTTAATCTGGAGTATTAAATCTGAGTTATTACTTTAAATCAAATATAAATCCAATTCAGAAAGCTGTGCTCCTGTCGACTCGGTGTGGGAATGAGCCGTCTCTATGATTTGTTAGACTGGACTGTTTTTCAGGAGACACAACCTTGACCCGCAGGAAGGAAAAAGAATAGACAAAAACTTTGTAGACACACACACACACACAAGACCAACAGCAATAAGTGAATTAATAAGCAATGCATTTTTTTTCCCCCACAGAAAATGTAATACAATTTGTAAAAAAAATAATAATCCAGGAAATTATTGTCTGCTCCGCTAATATTATTGCTCAGGAGAT
>JBBPBX010010273.1:0-18675 GCA_038048925.1 Garcialebias charrua | reverse complement strand
AGGAACCACAAATGTTTACAGGGAGTTATCTATGTAAACAGACCAAACAGAATGAATCTTATTCCACCTTCCAGATAAACTTATTTGAGCTCCTGTCAAACAGGAAAACACAAATAATCTGTCCAAGAATTACAGTTTTACATATTATATGTTCTTTTAATTTTATGTAGTTTGTGTCTGGTCCAACACAAGATTATGGCTACACTAAATCTTGTTTTAGCTCATAGTTTTAAAAATTTTATGTGAACATTTGTGATGTTGCTTTTTCAGACCACATGCCTGTTGTGTTTGACATGCCACTCTTCTGCCACTCAGATAAACATCAGACTCCTGCACAGCCCTATTGGGTCATTATCTCCTCCACTGCTGCTCATATCTCTACAAAGTTTAGTTCTGCCATCAGCTCCAGGGATCCGTGGGTCATTGCTCAGAAGTCGAGGTCCTCTCATCTCGTTTTAATTCAGTCTGTTAAACCGTTTTAAATGTTGTAGTTCCATTAAACATAAGACCTTCCAAACCCAGACCTGAGCCCTGGACAAATGATGCAGCACAGGTGCCAGCTGAGTGAAAATGGAAGGACAAATTACCGGGTACATGTGTCTTTCCAAACCTTTAGGGACAGCTGGCATTTCTATCAAACTGTTAAAGCTGATTTTTTTTTTCTGATATCATTGCCTCCAACTGTTACAACACTCATGTGCTTTTTAAAACCAGTAACTCTGTTCTAACAATGTTAAATATACAACTATGCAGCTACTAACTACTATGCAACTGGGTCCTTGATTTCTTAACCAACAGACCACAGTCTGTGAGGATTCACAACTTCTCCTCATCCACCATGATCCTCAGCACTGGCTCCCCTCAGGGCTGTGTGTTGAGCCCCCTCCGGTTCACTCTGCTCACATATGACTGCACACCTATCCATCCAGGCTGTCATATTGTAAAGTTTGCAGATGATACTGTACAGCGGTTGTGGGATGCATCACAAACAGCAATGAGTCCATCTTCAGGCAGGTGATGGAACACTTGGAGAACTGATGCATGAAGAACAACCTTCACATCACCATGAAGAAGACAAAGGAGATGATAGTGGATTTCAGAAGGAGCAAATCTTTACAAGCCGCCAACATTTGATCCATTTTGTTCTCACAATGGTTAAAATGAAAGGAGACTGAGCCACTGCAGACTGCTGTAGTGGAAGCTCATTGTTTGGGTTTATTTGGGATGCAGCCGCTGTATTCCTACAAGAAAACACAGTGTTATTTCCAACTGTAGCATGCTGTCAGTCATAGTCAGGCTAGCTCCTAGGATGTTGTGGTGATGGGTGGTAGACAGAATTTCTATGACTGGTCCCAGTGGACTTCACGTAGCAAAGACATTTTTAAAACAGATGTTGACTGCTTGGTTCTGAAACACTCCCTGTTGTTTTTTGTTTTTGTTTTTTAATTCCCTCCCATGTTATTTACAGTATTTTTTGTTACAATTATTTTTTTTTAAAAGGAAGAGGGGGTACAAACTAAAAATTAAACAGCTCTTTGAAGCCAATCTTCATGAAAGAAGGTTGAAAAATACAACAAGTACAGTAGTCATAACAGACTTTTAGTCATTTTTCTAAAAACCATGAAATGTAAAGTTAGTCCAAAGTTTTTATATTCAAGTAAATGTACTCTGGTCTTAACATTACATAAATTAAATCTTGTAGGAACAGTAATGTATTACTTTACATGTCATTACTTATTTGATAAAACAACCAAGTCAAAATGTCCAGGAAGTGCATGAATCCCCTCTTTGCTTCTATAAGAACGAGTGGTATGCTGATATCCCCCGTCACTGAGGGATTTGAATTTGAGTTAAATGTTCTTCTGGGCTTGACTTCAACATGGAATGCATGTAAATCTTAATGTTTTTGGAGCAATTTATTCAACTGCATATGTTACACTGTTAAGATGTTTTTTTTCTTTGTCTTGTTCAAAGTGACGATCCTGGTGAGTAGAGGGAGCAATTTAATTCACCACCAGGTGTGATGGTGGAGCCAGGGGGTGGTCGCTGGTTGCCTTGGCCATCATATACAAATCTTAGGCCACCCCACGCAATTATTTTAGAAAACTATACTTTTAGGCAATATATAAATGTATATTCAATATATTCTGGTCTGATTACACTTTCTCTCATCTTACATTTGAAAATCATATTAAGCATCTGTTTAAAACCTGCTTCTTCCATCTTTGAAACATCTCCAAACTTCGCCCATCTCTAACTTTTTCTGATGCCGAGAAACTCGTCCATGCCTTTGTCTCCTCCAGGCTTGACTACCGTATTTTCTGGAATATAGGTTGCACCTGAATATAGGTCGCATTGTCCAATTTTTGCCAAAGAATTGGAAAAATCCATATATAGGTCGCACCTGAATATAGGTCGCACCTACGTCAAAATGTGGACCGTTGTTTAGCTCTGCTGCAAATGTCTGCCACAGGAGCGCACAGAAAGGCTTTTAAGATGATTAACACTTAAAAACAATTATTTGTTTGATAAAAATTATAGCAATTATGTGTCTGAGCTGAACTTTTCTTTAATAAATGAATAATTTTAGCAGGATAAACACCTAAAAATATATATATTTGTTAGCTGACATTATTGTAAGAGTGTGTCTCAGTTTAATTTTTGTTAATAAATTATTACAAATCAGCTTATTTTATAACAAGCCATAAATAGGTCGCACCTGAATATAGGTCGCAGGACATGCAAAAATGATAAAAAGCTGCAACCTATATTCCGGAAAATACAGTACTGCAACTCCCTGTTTATTGGAATCCCTGGCAAAAACCTTCAGAAGCTTCAATATATTCAAAACAGTGCAGCAAGGATTTTATTGAGAGCTCGTAAATTTGAACATATTACACCCATTCTCCATAACCTCCATTGGCTTCCTGTCACCTACAGAATTCAGTACAAAACTGCTCTCATTACACACCAATGCTTACACGGAACTTCACCAGATTATCTAAAGGACATTCTTGCACCATATTCATCCACCCGGTCTCTACGATCACAGAACAGTAATCTCCTTCACATTCCACAAACCAAATTAAGGACCATGGGAGACCGGGCATTCTGTGTGGCTGCCCCCCGCCTCTGGAACTCCCTCCCTGACTACCTGAGAGCTCCACAGTCACTGGTTGACTTTAAACAAGGCTTAAAGACCTTTCTTTTTAAGCGAGCCTACTCTGCCTCCAAATGATTTTATCTTTGATCTTAGTTGATATTATCATTGTTTTAAATTGATCTTATTATTGATTTTTGTTGTTTTATCATTGATTTTAGTTGCACTTTGAAGCACTTTGATATTTGTGTTAATGAAAAGTGCATTATACATTAAATTCATTATTATTATTATTATTATTATGACTAGATGCAACCACACACCAAAATGGGAGCCAGTTCCTCATTTATTTTTCAACTTATCTTCTTCACAACATGCATGGACAGATGGATGGAGAGTTTAAACCCCTCTTTGCTCCACAGTGGGGGGCAATTAAGATTAAAAGAAGCATCTGCTGGTTGATCTTCACCATCTCAGATAATATAATACATTTTATAAAAGCAGCAATTTTAGCAGTTTGATGCTTTGTAGAATTGACACAAAAGCAACAATGAAAGACATAAACAATTATCAAAGAGCTACTGCTGCTCTGTGAAAGATGTTTTGCTATTTTAAAATTATTTAATGATGCTCCTTTTGGCTAATTTCTTTTAAATAAACTGTTTATTCAATCTACTTTTAGCAACCAGTGATTTTACCCCTTCAGTTTAAATACATTTAAATCTGCTATTTTATAAGATTTATGACCAAACAGCATGCATACTGTGTAAGTGAAGGGATAATTACAGCTTAAAACACAGACAAATAACACATTTTGGAAAACATTTCACACTTTGCCCAACAGCCAACAAGGACGACAGTCGACTGTCCAGCTAGAAAACATGTAAACAGCTTTTTTCCAGAAGGCATAAAACTGGAGGTTATGCACCATAACCAATCAGAGTCAGAGTCAGAGAGTCTTTGTTGTCATTTGCACCACATGTGGTACATGTGATGAAAACGAGATTATGTACACAGGGTCCCAGTTACATCCAACAACAAATGCAAGAGAAAAACAGTAATAACATCTAGGATTAACTAAGAAAAACATCAACTAGTAATACACTGCCCTAATGTAATAGAAAAACATCATTATAAACAGCAGCACGAACATGAGTCTGTATGAGCAGATGGTCACAAATGAACACAGCAACATGAAACAGATCAGCAGCAACAAGAAAAGAAAACAGATCAATGAGAGAACAATGTTCCCTGCAGGAAGGGAACAAGGTGAAACAGATAACATGGGAATTGTGCCCCCGCGCGGTTCACCTGAAGCAATACAATCACACCTTTTAAGGCAAAAAATGGGCGTCAGCGTCAGCTAGGAGGCCCCGCCCTCCTGGCATAAAAGACGGTGACTGCCCATGTTCGACCTCTACACGCACTTCACCGAGCTTGGACACTAGAGGGGCCAAAATGTGTTGCACATTGTTCTCTTCCTTCAGGTAACATTGGTTATGGTGCATAACCTCCAGTTCCCTTTCAGTCAGTCCACTGCAGTGCAACAGATACTGTAACATGGGAACACACAATCACGCCCCGGAAGTGCATGCTTATGCGAACATTTAGCCTTAAGCCACAGGCGTTAGCCGTTCAAATCCCTGTTGTAGAGAGAACAGCTTGTGTTACGTCACGTACAGTGACGTCAAGGCTGTAATGTTTCACAAACGTGTTTGGAGATGACCAGTTTGCAGCTGCACAGATATCTGTTACTGAAACACCCCTAAATAAGGCCCAGGAAGTGGCTATAAAGGCCTCGAGTTGATTGAGCATGTACCCCGTTGGGTACATGCTCACCTTTACTGCTGTATGCCCTGGAAATGGCCTCCGTCACCCAGTGGGAGAGGCGCTGCTTTGACAGGGCCCTGCCAGCGGCAGGTTTAGCAAAACATATGAACAACTGGTTTGTTTTTCGCCAACTGCCAGTTCTCTACATGTAAACACTCAAGGCACTAAAGGCTGGTTTATACTTCTTGTCGCACATCTTTTACACCCCGTTGAGTGAAAAAAAGTTGTGCAACTTCCGTCTGCACTCCCGCTACCATCCCCCGGTGACAGCAGTCTTGTACATGGCCCCCAGTCAGAACTCAGAGACACGGACAATGCGGCTTGCCACGTGTGATTGGTTCAAAGTTTGTGGGCATTTTTGTTTGGATGTCCATATATGGTGTATGACACCGCTACACGCTACCTGCTACTCTTTTAGAAGCCTGCTACTCTTTTAGAAAATTACCTGCTTCAGCGTCAACATTTTGAATTTGAATGAGCGTAGATGTTTGCTCAAGCATCTCAAATCTAGAATCGACCTCAGACCGCCTCCCCGTTTTGGGACAACAAAGTACTTGCTGAAGTAGCCCTTGTTTGTGTTGTGAGGAGGAGCAGCTGTGATTAGACCTTTCTGCAGCAGAGAGTAAATTTCCTCTCTCAGAACAGGCACTCGAGTCTGACTTATTGTTGACGTGATCATCCCGGAAAATTGTGGTGGCCATCTGAAGAACTGCAGCCTGTACCCGTAAATCATGGTTTTCATGACCCAATGTGACGGGTTGCACGCTACCCAGGCCCCCGCCTACGCAGCAAGTCTGGAGGGCATGTTTACCTTGGGGATAACATGACTCAGGAGGGGCGGGGATGTGTGAATGCCCCCCGCGACCTGCTTGCCTGAGGGCTCATCCGGCCCTCTGTGTGAGACAGAGAGTCTGCCTGTGACAGACAGACCTCTGCCCCCCCGTGTGGGCTCATTGGGCCCTTTGACTGACAGTGACTTATTAGAGAGGGGTTGGCCGGTTGTGTGAGATGGCTCCCCACACTCTTTATTGACACTGTTTGCATTGAAAAATGGTGGGGTTTTCCCTTTAATGCAGAGTCGGGACACAGAACATTTTGGGCATGTTGAGACTTTATTGTCGTGTGCAAACGACAATTTATCTTTATTACACAAACATTTGAGTGATTCTGTGTGTTTAAACATTCTGGACCAGTTAATCGTGGCTTTTTTTTAGCACAAAGGCTGGTGTTAAAAGTTCGGCTTTCCTTTTTCCTTCTGAGTGGAAACGCCTAAAGTTGTGGAGAAGCGGCTCTGGATCAAACCAGCTTCTGCTTTCTCTCACGGCCTGCAGATGAAGTTCTGGGTTGGCCCGCTTGGCGTGGGATGAACCTGTGCTTCGACCAAGCCTGGCCCGCCTGAGGAGGGTGTCCATGTTGCCCTGGTGCAGGCCTAGACCGTTGCTCCCCGTCGAGATTCGGTCTCTTCTGCGTCGGGCGACGAGTGAGGGAGTGGTGGCGCTGCTGTGGGCCTCTCTGGCTGCTCGAGTCTCTGGGCTACAGAAAGTGTTTTCTGGGCATGCCCTCACGTAGGGCCTCCTCCTGCTTCCTTCTCTGATCCAACCTGCTTTGGGTCCTCTCCAGTGCCCCGCCAAACAGGCCCGAGGGCTCGATGGGGTAATGGAAAAACGGGGAGCGCTGGGTCTCCGGGAGGTCAGTTAAAGTTAACCAGAGGTGGCGTTGTGCGATTACCGTCTCAGCCATGGACTTCCCTTGGGCGATGGCTACAGAGCCGGTGAGGCAAAGAATGAAGACTGCCGCCCTACGGGCTTCGTCCAGAATCTCGGCCGTCCTCTTTCTGTTCTTGGTCTGCTGGAGTTCCTACAGCTTCTCTGCCTGGTAGGCCTGTAACATTGCGGCCATGTTCATAGCGCGAGCCACGAGGCCTTGTGCGCGGTAGCTCTTCTCGAGCTGAGCAGCTGAAAAACGGCAGGCCTTGCTGGGCAGTGTGGGCTTGGAGCCTGAAGTTCTGGGGGCTAAGTGCGCCGCCAAAGTCTCATCCATCTGGGGAATTTGGGCCATGCTAGCTGATTCCATGCACTCAACGTCCACAAATTGGGAGATAGGCAGTGTCAGGGGGGCTCTGGGTTCAGCCCACGAGCGTGTCAGCTCTATGTGGAAGTCGGGGAAGATAGGCATCCTGTGCCTCATGGCCGACTGCTGCTTGGCAAAAAAAAGTTCCCCGCCAGCCTCGTTACCTGTTGTTGAGGCGGGGGTTCAGGCAAAGTCACTCTCAGGGCCTCTGTAGCTCTGTGACACAGCTCGAATAGAGCGGGGGTGGACCCATCCAACGCTGGTTGACCTGCCGCGGAGCCCTAGGAGAAGTTCTCGTCTTCTCAATCTTCGTCGTTGTCTGCCTCGTCGTCCGACAGATAGCCAGAGGCTGTGAGCAACAGTTTGTCAGCTCATAGCAAGTCCCTTGTCAAAATACATTGTGTCCCCTTCGAGGGGATGAAGGTCCATCTTATCTACCCAGCCTGCTGTCCCGCTGTCCTCCATTTCGTCTGCTTCCAACTCTGTTGTGGGAGTGAGGGCCTCAGAGATGAGCGGGTTTCTTACCGCGGTGGAGCTGCCCATGGCCTTGGCCACGAAGTCCACGCGCCTCCGTCGTACTGCTTCACGTAGCTGGTTGCAGTGAGCGCATGACTCGGGAGAGTCCAGGGCTGTCTTGGCGTGGACCATTCCCAGGCATATCGGGCAGGCTTTGTGATGTCCGAGGACGAGATGAAGTACCCACATGTGCTGGGGCAGGGCCGGGAACCAAGGCTCGCTGGTCTGCTGGCATTGCTTGAGTTTCTCGATTTTCTCTTACCCTTCTCATGAGCCATGCACGAGAAGAAGGTGTCGAGTGAAGGAGAAAAAAGAAAACCAGTTAAACAGATCTGAGTCTTCTCGCTGCGCGGTTTGTAGAGCTAGCCTGTAGCTCGTTAGCTTAGCAGGCAGGTGTGGCGCAGTTAGCGTCTTGCAAAACTAGGCGACGAAACAGCGGAAAAAACGTTGAAAAACGTCAATGGCACTTAGTTAGCTCCTGCTAAACAGTGTGCTCGCAGGAAGAAATCCTCCGTGACGCCCTTGGCAGGGAGCACGTTCACCTCTGGTCGGGCGGTTCAGTCACACGAGGCGGAGTCCTGCGAAGTTCAGGTGAAAAGCGAGGTGAAGTGCACAAAGAGGTCGAACATGGGCAGTCACCGTCTTTTATGCCAGGAGGGCGGGGCCTCCTGGTTGACGCTGACGCCCATTTTTTGCCTTAAAAGGCGTGATTGTATTGCTTCAGGTGAACCGTGCGGGGGCGCAATTCCCATGTTATCTGTTGCACTGCAGTGGACTGACTGAAAGGGAACATGTAAAAAGCTTTTTTCCAGAAGGCTTTTTTTTTTTAAAGCATGCCTAGTATTACACTAAATGCTGCAAACAACATACAGGGAACCCCCGACCTACGAACGAGTTTGGGACCTAAGAACCGTTCGCAGCTCGATCCGTTTCGTAGGTAGGGGGTGAAAATTATATTAAAAAAAAAAATTATTCATTCATTCATTCATTCAACCTTTATTTATCATGCTAACGGAGCGCGCGCACACATTTAAGCATGTACAGTAGTGTACTGTAATGTTAAACATTGCTATTCACATTTACAGAATAAATAAAAATATATTTTCTTACTTTGAGATGGTCAAAGCCGACATAGGTTGCCATGCGTTGATTGTTTTCGGGCCAAGCAGCGCGGGGGCCGGCAAGCCACCGCAGCTGCTCCAGACCTGTGTTAGCTAGCTGGCTAGCTTCTGCTAGCCAAGCCATGAGCTAGTGTTGGAGCGGCGGCGCGATCAATCTGCAGCTGCTGCTCCAGCCGCTGCTCCAGCCTGAGACGTCCACAGAGCTATTCCAGCTAGTAATTAATCCACATGATGCGATCCTGGTCACCAGTGTTCAAAAGGCCGGCTCCCGTGTTAGCTCCAGTGTTAGCTCTGGAGCTAGCCAGGCCGGAGGTGTAGCCAGGCCGGCCGGAGGTGTTCGCACGGCGGCCTGGCACGATCGGCGATAAATCCGCTGCTGCTTGAGACATCCACAAAGTTCACAGAGACGTTTCCAGCTAGTAATTAATCCATATGAAGCCATCCTGGTCACCAGTCTTCGTCCGGCTCTCGGCAGCTAACCTAAGATGGCGTCCGGTGTTCTACATTAATTTGTGACCGGAGACCCCAGTGACTGAACCTAAAATAGCGTCCGGTGTTCTACATTAATTTGTGACCGTGTAAACTGAAGACCTACTTCCTGTTGCCCAAGATTGCTCAAAAATTGCTCAAAAATGATCAGAAATGATCTTTTTTATCATAATTATTATTTATAAAGCCTTTAAAACAACCAGAGCTGCAACAAAGTGATGTACACATGAAATTAAGAACATTTAAACACAAAAAAAAAAAAAAAAATTTTTTTTTTTTTTTTAATACAGTAATTTCATATTTTTATTAAATATGATATGTTCGTAGGTCCCGTGGTTCGCAGGTCGATGGGGTCGTAGGTCGGGGGTTACCTGTATACCGGTAGATGTTATGTTTTGTGTTTTTATTGCTGTTATAAATCAATCATGGTCAATATAAATTGTTAAGTTGAGTTTAATTGGAACATTTCATTAAAATTGGGTGAATATTTATGCAATCTCTTATTTTATATTATATATTTTTATTTAAAGCTAAAATGAAAGGTGTTTTGGCGCTAATGTAAATCAAAATAAAGTCATAAATGCTGTTTGGTTTCAGGGTCTCACAATTTTTAAAATATTCATACAAAATTTGAGATAAAAAAACAAAACTTGCATCTCTTCTGCATTCTCCATGATCCCCATGAAGTGTGAAGTGATTGTTCCAAACAGAGGATCACAAACAAACAAACAAGCAAAAAAGAATACTGTAGTAAGTATACTCTGATGCATGCTTCAAGAAGTAGTAGAACAGTAAGTATAACTAGAAATGGTTCAGTATGTCACAATTAATTGTGAAAACTGATGCAACAGGTGTTTCCCAAAATAGGATAAATTGTGACTGATTTAGTTATTTTAGCTCCAACACCACAATTACAACCCAGAGTCAATGGTCTGGTAACCCATACAGGTTACCCTGTCATGTAGTCCCCGACTTACGAGCACTCTAACTTACGAGGTCCCGGACTTACGAGTATGCATCTCATATATATATATATATATATATATATATTTTAATGAATGAATACATGTACAGTACTGGACAGTCACCAATCACTTAGCCTATCCTAACACAGTTTTTAAAGATGAAGGAGTGAGTTGAATTGTCTCCCTTTCACATAAAGGGAGCTAGCTCCCTTTATGGGAATGGAGCCTGCAGGGAGGAGGGAGACAATTCAACTGACTCCTTAACTGTGTTAGGATAGGCTAAGTGCTTGGTGACTGTACAGTACTGTACATTTATCTATTTCTTCTTCTTCTTCTTCATCTTTCGGCNTTATTCATTGGGCAGCACGGTGGCACAACTGGTAGAGCTGCTGCCTCTCAGCGAGAAGGTTGCCGGTTCAAATCCCGGTCCGGGGCCTTTCTGGGTGGAGTTTGCATGTTCTCCCCGTGCATGCGTGGGTTTCCTCCGGGTACTCCGGTTTCCTCCCACAGACCAAAAAACATGCTTGTTAGGCTGATTGGTGACTCTAAATTGACCCTAGGTGTGAGTGTGAGAGTGGATGGTTGTTTGGTGTGAGTGAGACAGGTCCCTCTTGTAAATGAGTCCCCGTGACTCAACGAGGCTAGCCTGTATAAATAAAGGTTGAATGAATGAATGAAAACTCTAACTGCATCCATATATCTCCTCTTTGGCCTCCTCTTTGTCTTTTTCCTGGCAGCTGCATTTCTAACATCCTTCTACCAATATACCCACTGTCCCTCCTCTGGACATGTCCAAACCATCTCAGTCTGGCCTCCCTAACTTTATCTCCCAGTTGTTTAACATGTGCTGTACCTCTGATGATCTCATTCCTGATCTTATCCATCCTTGTCACTCCTAAGGAGAACCTCAGCATCTTCATTTCTGCCACTTCCAGTTCTTTCTCCTGTCTTTTTGTCAATGCCACTGTCTCCAGACCATACAACATAGCTGGTCTCACCACTGTCTTGTAAACTTTTCCTTTGACCTTTGCTGACACCTTTTTGTCACAAATCACTCCTGAAACTTTTCTCCATCCACTCCATCCTGCCTGGACTCTCTTTTTCACCTCTTTACCACATTCCCCATTTTCATGGACAGTTTATAAATAAATAAAAATTAAAAATTAAAAATACTGTATACGTATACTGTATATTTTTAATAAATAGATAAATGTACAGTACTGTACAGTCACCTGGGGCCTCATGTACAAAGACCTGCGTAGATTTCTTACTGAAAAGTCACGTACGGACAAATCCAGAAAAGTGTCCACGCACAAAAAAATCCAGATTTATCAAACTGTGCGTACACCGGAATCCACGCACATTCCTTATGTACAACACAATCAACGTGGAATTGAGCGCACATGAGAGAGTGGCCGACTCCGCCCTTGACACGCCTCCGTATGAATATGCAAAGTCATTCAAATATGCCATGCACGACAGGAATGTCGTCTCTGCTCCATTGCAAATCATGTCGGAACGTGGAAAAAAGAGGAACTTCACGGACTGTGAACAGAAATCACTTCTGAGTGAGGCAGAGAAGCACGGAAAAAGGCTTCATTCGGCACGCACAGTGCAAAACAAACCATCCACTTTTAAATAAGAAGTTGACCAAGCTGATCTAACATGCCTGTATAGCTTAGTGGCGAACGCGCCCGCCCTTCGTCCCAAAGGTCGTGAGATCGACTCCCGCTTGGTACAATGTTTTTTTTTTTTCATTCCAGATTTAAAGAACACAGGAAAACTATTGAATGAAACAACAAGAAATAGAACAATACATGAAATGAAAGGAAGCAGACGATAATCCGTGTATGGTTCGTTCTTTCGTAATTGACGATGTATTGTTTTGTAGATAGTTTTCATGTGTATTTCAATCTGGAACGAAAAATAAGAAGAAAAACGTTGTACCATGCGGGAGTCGATCTCACGACCTTTGGAACTAAAGGCAAGCGCTTTACCCACTGACCTAAACGTAGGCGTGTTAATACAGCTTGGTTAACTTCTTATTTAAAGAAATTACATCTCATTGTTGTCAATATTGTTGCCACTATCTGGCGCATGCTTTTATATCCACTCATCTAATTGCGTCCATGTGGATGTAATAATCGTTAATCATGTGTGTTTGGTGGGATTTATGATTGTTTTCACATCGTGGACACAGTTTCACAGATCACCTGTAAGTGTCGCCAAAGGAACAATAACCACAGAAACGTGCGTACGCAAGCAGGGGAGCAGCCGTGGATTTGTACGGGGATGCGCAGATATTCCCGTTCATATCAGATTTGATACATACGCCACATTGCGTGGAAAGTGACGTGCGCAATGTTTTTGTGCGTGCGCATGGTTGATACATGAGGCCCCAGGCACTTAGCCTATCCTAACAGTTTTTAAAGATGAAGGAGTCAGTTGAATTGTCTCCCTCCTCCCTGCAGGCTCCATTCCCATAAAGGGAGCTAGCTCCCTTTATGTGAAAGGGAGACAATTCAACTCATTCCTTCATCTTTAAAAACTGTGTTAGGATAGGCTAAGTGCTTGGTGACTGTCCAGTACTGTACATGTATTCATTTATAAAAAATAAATAAAAAAAAGTAAAAAATTATTATTATTATTTTTTTGTGATCCTACTTACGAATTTTTGACATACGAGCGCCCCCTAGGTACGGAACTCGCTCGTAAGTCGGGGACTACCTGTATTTAGGAATATTGACTACTACCTGTAGTTAACTATTTTTCAAAAACGTGGCTGTCTCAAGCCCAAACTGCCCATATATTCAGTGGGTTGTTCACTATATAAATAAAAGACAACAAAATGAGCAAAATAGAGAAAACAAAGTGATACAGTTATTAAATTACAAAGTACAAATAAGTCAGCTCTTCTACACATATACTGTACCAATGTTATTATGTTACAGCGATGATCTGCTGATTTACCTAATTTACACAGATTGCTGACCTTTATATTCCTATATACAGTAATTATATTTTAAACTTGATTTCACTTTGAAATTGAAGGTTTTATATTTATTTCTTTAGTTTCTTTCAAAAAGGCCAAACATATTTTGACCACAATTGATTTATGACAACATTAAAAGCACAAAAACATACAACGGGGTGAATGTGTTTTTTAGACATTATAAAATATTTGATTTCTTTTTTTCTTGGACTCCAAAATTTCACACTAATACTGAGTTTATGACCAGTTCAAAGACTTGAGTAATTTGTCATTTTAGTGGGAATAAACGTCTTAATTAGACAAATATTTTGCAACACAAAAAGAGGTGATAATGCACACCGGAAAAGTTGCATGGACAGACTTTCACCTGCTGTTTCACCTGCTGCAAACAAAGGTGCACATGCAAATTGTAAGACGGACCCAGATAGTATAAGACAAATGACACCTCAAAGTTGGTGCTGCTGGGTGGAGAGACAGTGAGCTGTAGACTGATTCCAGACCAAACAAAAAAATAAAAAATAAATAAAAACAAGTTCAGAAAAAATGTTAAGGGCTTTGAAAATCTTTTTTCCCCTCATCTCTAACGTACTTTTCACTGGTTATGAAGTTCAGCATTTTGATAACAATGACAGAATGTGCCGATTCTTTGATAAAACATCTCTCTATATAGCAATGAATTCATTTGATTTGACTATAAGTTGGAAGCAATATGAACTGTTGTGCGCAATGAACTGATATAATAACATCTATTCTGTTGTTGTGCTGCTCAAATCCTCTTATTCTAATTACACTTTGATTACAATATGAACATCCTATTCCCTCTAGTCCTAAATTTTCTTGTGGTTATCCCCCCCCCCCCAACCCCCTTCCACAATTCTAGTTAATAAGTTAGTTTCAACTAGAAACTGAGCTGTTTAGCAACAAGCTTTCAAATAAGTTGAATGTTGGAAGCAGACCGAGAAAAAAAAATCAATTTATGAGACGAATACAGAAAAGGGAAGTAATGCACCTAGTATATTAATAACAGTGGACTGTTTTATTAAAAAATAATCCTCTTCTCGTTTGAACATATCTTTTGACTAAATTACCGGTAGTCATTCCACACTCTAAATGTTGGGGCACAAAAAAGTTAAGTATGCTCCTCAGCATCTAAGCGTCTCAAGTAAAGAATCCACTAAGAGATTAACAAATTCAAGCAATACATCCATATATCACATTATTGAGAAATTTAAATAGTGAATGTTTGTAGTTTTGGAGATGAATGTTATTCTGATCTGAAATTAAACAACAAATGCCTTAATGTTATGGTGCAAGTTATTCAAGTGTATAAGAGTTACACTGTGGAACAGAGGTAATATAATTTAATGTTTTTCTGAAGCAGTGCAGAGAGATGGATTCTGGCAAGCGGAGGGAGCAATATTATCCACCACCAGGTGCCACCATAGATAAATCTTCAACCACTCCAAGGATTACACCAATCATTTGAGGCAATTCTACTTTTAAGCTACCGTATATAAAAACTAGAAAACAGTTTCCACAAAAGGATAGTGGTGTCTGGTTTGCAAATGTTGATGACCATCTTGGACTTTGACATAGCAAACCAATTTGTGATAGTGACCTTTCTTATGTGCTTCCTATGGGTGCATTACCTGCAGGAGGAGCCATATGAGTCATGTGCATGATGCCATGGGTAGTGGCCAATGGCGGGGGTCTTGGCACTCTGACCATGGATGACCAAAGCTGGCCCTTGGGACATGGAACGTAACCTCTCTGGTGGGGAAGGAGCCTGAGCTTGTGTATGAGGTTAAGAGATAACTAACTAAATAGTTGGACTGGCCTCAACAAACAGCATGGGATCCGGAGCCAACCTCCTTGAGAGGGGCTGGACCTTATCCCACTCTGGAGTTGCCCATGGTGAGAGCTGCTGAGCTGCTGTGGGTCTAATCTTAAGGCCCAGGCAGAGCTCTGCGTACGACCTGTACGCCGCTCTATGCGCGTGTTCTGTGAGCACGCATTCACAGGCATAGCTCTGCGTTCGTTCTCGTGTTAAATGCGCGCGTTTTCGCTCCAAATTCTTGTCGTAATTTGAGCAGCTGCGCGCAGAGCGTTTACCTACGGGAAAAACTGAGGTCGCTGATTGGTCATTTGCTGACACGCCTACTGAATTGATTGACAGGTCGGGTGAGGAGAAAAGAAAAAGGCACGAGCTGTCAGGTTGCAGCCGCTGCGTTGTTCTAAAACTTTATATGTTAATAAAAAGTTCTAAAAAATAAAAATAAAAACAGGGAGCGCTGGTCCTGCAGCCCACAGCCCACCAGGAAATGTTTAGAACCTCCCGCAGCCACGTAGGACTCTAGTTTAATTTGCTCGTGACAAATTAATTCATTCAGTCATGGAGCAACGGAGGAGGAAGCGATGCGATCACTTGACTTTTGGCAAAAAAACAAAAAAAATGCCAGATCAGGGATGAAGAAGGGGAATTTAATACATTTGTGTCTCATACAAAACAGTCCGGTGCCGGCAGTTTATTGTGAGACAACGCGCTTCGCGTACGCAGTCATAAAATTTGAGCTTTGCACGTTTGTGCCCTGCGGGGCTACGCTTGTGCCTCTGCGTATGTACCGCATACAGCGGCGTACTGCCTTACGCAGAGCTCTGCCGGGGCCTTTAGTCCCCCGTCTTGGTGTTTTTGTGTTGCAGTTTTCCCTGATAGATGAGAGGGTAGCTTCCCTGCAACTTTGCGTGAGGGAACGAGCTCTGATGGTTGTTTGTGCCTACGTGCCAAATGGTAGTTCAGCGTTTCCAGCATTTTTGGAGTCATTAGCAGGTGTGCTGGAAGGTGCTCCAGCTGGGGACTCCTTTATTCTGCTGAGGGACTTCAATGGCCATGTTGCTAACAACAGTGAGATCTAGAAGGGCGTGAGTGGGAGGAACAGTTTCTCTGATTTGAATGGGAAAGGTGTTCTATTGTTGGAATTATTTACTAGTCATGGTTTGTCCATCACAAACATCATGTTTGAACATAAGGATGTCCATAAGTGCACTTTGCACCAGGATGCCCTAGGTCGTAGATCAATGATTGACTTTGTAGTTGTGCCAACTGATTTGTGGCTGTTTGTTTTGGACACTCGGATGAAGAGAGGAGCTGAACTGTCAAGTGATCACTACCTGGTCATGAGTTGGATCAGAAGCCAAGGGAAGATGCTGGACAGACCCGGTAGACCCCAAATTGTAATGAGAGTTTGCCATGAAAGTCTGGCAGAAGAACCTGTTAGATAGATATTCAACTCACTCCTCAGGGAGAGCTTTAACCCCATCCCAGCTGAGGCAGGGGGCATCGAGTCAGATTGGGCCATGTTCCGCAACTCACTTATTGAAGTGGGTGCCTTAAGTTATGGCTGCAAGGTTGTCGGTGCTTTTCGAGGTGGCCATCCTTCAACTTGGTGTTGAAAAACCCCAGGTTAAAGAGGCAGTGAAGCTGAAGAAGGAGCCCTATCGGTCCTTGTTGACTGGTGAGACTCCAGAGGCAGTTGAGGAGTAGTAAAGAGCCAAGTTTGCCACAGCCTTGGCTGTTGCTGAGGCAAAAGAGCAGATGTGGGAAGAGTTTGATGAGGCCTTGAATAGAGACTCTGGATCGGCTTCAATGATATTCTGGCAAATCATCAGGTGGTTCAGGAGGGGAAAGAAGTGCTTTACTAACACACATTTCAATGAAGATGATGTGCAGTTGGCCTCAACCACTGATGTCATCAGGAGGTGGAAGGAATACTTCTTGTACCTTCTAAATCCCACCGTCATGTCTTCCATGGAGGAAGCTGAGGTGAGGGACTTAAGGGTTATTCTGTCAATAACTGGCTACGGTCACAATAATAATAATAATAATAATAATAACAACATAATAGCAATAATATAATATTATATATAACAGGTCTCTCTTGAAAATGAGTCCTCATTACTCAGTGACCCTAACCTGTATAAATAAAGGTTGAATGAAAATATGGGCACCACTCTCCTTAGCCTCGATGGTAAGGTTTATCCAGAGGTACTGGAGAAGCGAGTCAGACCATTGGTTGAACCTCAGATCCAGGAGGAACAATTTGGGTTCATTCCTGGCTGTGGAACATTGGACTAGCTCTTTGCCCTCACTGGAGTCTTCAAGAGGTCAAGGGAGTTTGCCCATCCAGTCTACATGTATTTAGTTAACTTAGAGAAGGCGTTCGACTGTGTTCCTCAGGGTACACTGTGGGGTTGATCTGCAAGTAGGGATTGGGTGTCCATTGCTGTGAGCTTTTTGGTCCCTATGCAATCTGTTTGTCAGTTTGGTTCACATTGCCAGCAGTAAGTCAGACCCCTTCAAGATGGGAGTTGGACTCTGCCAGGGCTGCCTGCTGTCACCAATTCTGTTCATAACATTCATGGACAGAGTTTATCTGTGCAGTCAGGGGAGTCCTGTTTGGTGTCCTCAGGATTCCATCTCTTTTTGCAGATGTTGTGATCCTGTTGGCGTCATCGTGCTGTGATCTTGCTTTCACTAGAGCAGTTCACAGCCAAGTGTGAAGAAGCTGGGATGAGAATATGCACCTCCAAAGCTGAGGCCATGATCCTCAGTTGGAAAAAAACATGGATTGCTGTCTTCAAGTCGAGGTGTGGTTCTGCCACAATTGAGGAAGCTCAAGTGTCTTGGGGTTTTGTTCACAACTGAGGGAAGAATGGATCGTGAGATTGAGAGATGGATTGGTGCAGCATCTGCAGTATGGCGGACTATGCACCGGCCTGTTTTGGTAAAGAGGTCTACGGTCCTACCCTTACCTATGGCCACAGAGTCCGGGTAGTGACAACTAGATCATGGATGTAGGCAGTTGAAATGAGTGTCCTCCGAAGAGTTGCTGAACTCTCCCTTAGAGATAGGATGAGAAGTTCAGTTATCTGAGAGACTCGGAGTTGAGCTACTGCTCCTCCACATCGAGAGGAGCTAGTTGAAGTTGTTTGGGCAACAGGTAAGGATGCTCCCTGGGCACCTTCACTGGAGACCCCAGGGACAGGACCCTGTTCCAGGACATGCTGGAGAGACTATGTCTCTCAATTGATCTGGAAACATCTTGGAATCCTCACAGAAGAACTGGAAGAGGTGGTTGTGGAAGGAGATGTCTGGGCCTCTCTGCTCAAGCTGCTGCCACTGCAACCTGACTTCGGAACAAGCGGAAAGTAATGGATGTATGGACCTTTCTTACACCTAGATGTAACCACACACCAAAATGGAAGTCGGCACATAGCTTTTGTTTTGTTATTTGACTTACATGACATATTTTCAATTCCCCCTTTTCGCTTCACGACGAGGGAGAAAAAATTAAAATGAATGTGGGTCCTGTGACTTGAAGCTATGCAGGAATTATAAATAATAATAAAAAATGCACCAGAGATAATCAAGCTAGAATGTGAAAGATGTACATATCATGACTGGAAATTAAAAGATAATAAAAGGAAAAATAAAATACACCCCCCCTCTTATGCCCCACATATAACATTTGATTTATTGAATCAACTGTGCTTTCCAGACCAGCTGCTCCTTTTTATTTCTTTTATCCCTGAGCA
>JBBPBX010010272.1:44807-58225 GCA_038048925.1 Garcialebias charrua | reverse complement strand
AGGTGCGCTGGCGAAATTTACGAACGAGCGGACTTCCGGTTTGCGAATTTTTGGAAAAAACGAAATAAATACTGAGTTTTCATGTGTTTTTTCACTACAGTTAGCAAGTTAAGCATATAAACACACGTTTCCGATCATTTTTATGCACTCAAAAGTAGTTTTTAGATGAAAATAGAGTGCTTTTAGGTGCGCTGGCGAAATCGCAGTTGATGACTCAACACGCAGCTAGTCACGCCCTCTGGTCTCGCCCCTACACGAAGCAGTCCAGCCCCTGCTGCAAACAACGAATCAAATGTGAGCAGTAAATGACGTGAACTGGGCCCGTCGGGCCGCGGTCCGATGGAACCACGGAGGAGATGGTTCCATGACGAGGGCGGAGTCGGGGAAAAAAAGGAAAATGCGAACATGCAGAACCCGGGTTATAAGCAGGGAGGAGCCAGGGAGAGCCGGGGAGGGCCGGCAAATGCGTAAACGGCTAAAGAGACAGAGATGAACTAAATGTTCAACAGCAATTGGATAAAAAATACATGACGTTCATTATGTCAAGACCGTTGGTACAAGCGGGTGCGATGAAACCACAGCAGTGTGGGTACGCTCCCACTTCCCATGTTTGGTCCCTGCTGAATATTTATTGATTCTGATGAAGTGCCGGTGGCATATTTCTTCAATCTGTTCTCAGCTCGGGTTATGAAATTCATCACTAGTCATCTTTTCCTTGAGATCTCTGTTGGCGGCATTCAACTGGAACAAGTCAAAGGCCAAAAAAAGCATCTACAGTAGTGGTAACTAGGGCTGAACAATTAATTGCATTTGCAATAATATCGCAATATGATAAAATTAGGTTTTCTAATCGCGAAGGCTGCAATTTGACTGGTCACGTGACACAAATCTTTATCAACACTTTTTTTTTAAAAACACCACAAAGACATTTACAATGGTTGCATGGCTAGAATGACAACAACCAGTGCTTCAACTTCAAGTAAGCAAAGTATCAGCCGACAGGGATCACTGACCGAACTGTTTGAAGGTATTACTCCATATGAACATAATTCATAATGGCACGTGGAAATACCTTGAGCAATTATCTATTTATTTATTCCTTTTTATTCATTTTATAATAATGAAATACATAATAATTAACATACCGGTATATGTAATTAGAAAAAAAAATATAAAATATAAAATGAAAGGTAGCAGATGAAGAAAAAATTGTTTTTGTTTTTTACATCTAAAAGATTTAATAAGAACAGATACTAGTTTATTTTGTGTTCACTGAGTTTGAATTCCCAGAAAATAACGAGTTGGTTAAAGCAGATTCTCTTTTTGTTTTTTGCACTTTATTTTTTATGATGTTACTGGCTGGAAAGCAGTAAGTTTAATTTTTTTTACATCTAATTTTTTATATTTATTAACTGTCATGTGAAGTTCAGACAGTAGTTAGGAAGTTCACTTAACATGTTTACTATTATGTTTATGAAACAAGAAAAAATAGAAATGGTGAAAAGAAAAGGCATAGATTTGTTTGCTTTATTGTAATCTCTGCTTTAAATAAATCTGACATTGTTTATTATAAAACAGATTGATTTATTGCTTCTGTTTGTTGAAAAATACTTGAGAAGATATTTAAAAAATAATCGCATTTTAAATCGCAATTGCAATTTATAGAAAAAAATAATTGCAATTAGATTATTTACTAAAATCGTTCAGCCCTAGTGGTAACTAGTCGTAAGGAAATACAGAAAGTAGTCTGAGGCTTCGTGTTGAAAAGGGAATTTTTATACCATCTCATTTCAAATATTTTGTCTGTATTTTATTTGCATGAAACTTGAAAGGGGAATAAATTGTGTTGATTTGCTGCTCTGTTCAGAAATTTGGGTTCCTCAACACATCTTCTTTAACCGTAGTGGGGAAAAATGTTAAAAAATGCACCATGTTTAACCAATTTGTGTGAACTGGCTCATGTTTAAATTAATATTAATTAAAGTTTATAGTATTGAAAGACTTTGGTACATGGAAGAGTTCCTAGGTTGGTGGAGAATCTTTCCTCCTGCCACACCACAGAACTTTTCAGTGCCCCCACCCCCTTTGTTTATTCATGGTTTGATCTGACAAAGCACATTTTACTGCTAAAGCATTTTTATTGTTGCAAAGCCATCTTGGTAAAAAACATTTTTTTAGGTTTGACCACTGATTCTTACTTTTAACCTTCACTTGTTATGTGAGAAAACCTGGGCGCTTTCAACTGAAATAACAGAACTTCCATTACAACCACAGAGGTCTGCAGTGCGTCATTATGATCTTTGAAAGCAGTATGGAGGATAGTTGAATATGATTTGGAGGCTTTATGGAGTATTTATTTTGTAGCATTGTGTCTTGGATAATTTGTTACAGTTAGCTTATAGCAAAGACAAATTATTCAATTTTCTTGAGCTCCATTAATTTAAAAAATGCCAAAGAAACTAAATTCTCAAAGGCATAAAATCAACATACTGTACCGGTATTCACAACGAGAGTTTAGCTAAAATCTTTCTACATAACGAGGATAATCACTGTGAAATATCACATCATGTTGCTGCTGATCAGTTTCATGTTGCTGCTGATCTGTTTCATGTTGTTGCTGATCTGTTTCATGTTGCTGTGTTCATTTGTACTCATCTGCTCACACAGACTCATGTTCGTGCTGCTGTTCAGTGTATTGTTTTTGTACTACTAGTGCTTAGTGTATTTTTAGTTGATGTTTTTCTTAGTTCATATCTTAGATCTTATTACTGTTTTTCTTTTACACACATTTTAATGCTTTTGTTGAATGTAACCGGGACCGTGTGTAAACAATGTCGTTCCACCACATGTGGTACATGTGGTGGAACGACAAATAAAGAAACTTGACCCCTTGAATATATGCATGCATGGATGTCGGATCCCAACAACCTCTAGTTTTTGCTACTGATAATAGTTTTATGTCAGTCATTTCTCTCTACATTTCTTTGTCCAGTTTTAATTTCACATCAAGTTTAGGGAGTCACCTTGTTTGTTAAAAATTAGCACATTATGGCTGTCAACATGTGTTTATTTTTATAAAACAATCTTTGTAACACCAAGAAAAATGTTGTTGTGGAAAACAGCTGATGCCGATTTAAAGGGGACCACACATGCAAAATTCACTTTTTAATGTTTTTTTACTAAACTTTGGGTATTTACTTCATAAAAAAACAGTCCTTGTGCCAAAAAAATGCACCCAGTGGTTTATTTACTCTAAGTAGATTTATTTATTTTTGATAAATACACCAGGATTCACACTTCCTGCATTTATTGACGTCACAAGCCGCCAGCCAATCAGATCAAACCTGAGTCCAGCCCCTCACCTAGCAACCCCTGGTTAGGCTCAACCCACTTCTGTATTAAACACATGACTGTTGTTTTTCATGATTTCATCTCATCTTTTGTTTATATGTTCTTAATTTCATGTGTACAGCACTTTGTTGCAGCTGTGTTTTTTTAAATGGCTTTATAAATAAAGTATAATTGTTATTTTTATGTTTTAGTTCAATTTTTAGTGTATTTGCGATCGCTGCCAACGCGCAGCCGGCAAAAATTAAACGAGCGGACCACAGGCGGAAGGACCGGGTTCGACGGGACCCTCTTCCGGCGCGATGGAGCGGAGCTTCAACTGTACAGCCTTGCAGCAGCCTCGCAGCAGGCTCGCAGCAAGAGGACCTTCTCCTTACAGATTAATTTACGGGAGACACTTGGTGAACTTTGTGTTGTCTTCACTGGAACAGCGATAACTCCCAAAATCTCATCGCGTGCAACGAGCGGAGCTGGCGAAAACCGGAAGAGGAACAAGCTAACATTAGCTTCGGATTCGGGTGGTCTAATGCTAAAAGGAGCAGCAAACTGCGGCGCGCTCAGACGGGTTTCGGTAAGTTATCTTAAGCTAACACTAACAGTAAGTCAAATGAGTAATAAAAAAAGAGCTAATTTTAAAACAACAACACATTACAGATACTGGCTGTTACAGAGGGCGTGAACAGATCGTTGAAGGGCGTGGACTTCAAGAAACCGGTCGTTCAAAACGAAAGTTAAAAATGGCAGAATTAAAAAGGGTATAATTGATTATCTAATAATTATTTTGTGCATTAAATTGAAGGAATAGGGTCTGGATATCCCACAGAAATACCATAAAAATTTAAAAAATACATCTGAGGTCCCCTTTAAATAGTTTTTATACACCTGGGCAAGGCAGGACTTATTATGGTATAGTTTTTGTACGTATGTCCAAAACGTCCTCTTCTCCAGTCTATAACTTCTTATCCACTGAAGATAATTTAATGAAACTTCATAATCATATGCATCATCACTAGACAGAGTGTCGTGTACAGGTCAAAGGTTATACGAGGTCCTTGCTTCTTTGGCCCATTGCAACAGATTGCTATATAATAGTTTGTCGACTGACACATAATAATAATAATAATTTGTCACATTTGTCATCTGTGTATGTTTCCCATACTTGACAGACGAAATTGGTCTTCTGCCTTTAACCCAACCACCACCAGGTGGTGCAGCAAGCATAGCGTGTCGTATGCAGTATTTCTTGGTTTTATTTTGGTAGGGTGTCTGTTATTTGGAGACTGGTTTTTGGAGATTGTTGTCTTTCAAGGTGTTTGCTGTGGATCTCCTCAACGCTTGTCACAAAGTCCACCACACTAGATTTTAGACACAATTTCCTGGATTTTTTTTAATGTTGTGGCTGGGCTGTCATCCTGTGAGAATGAAATATTCGTGTTACGGTTGTATGATGCTGGACCCAGGAATGCAGACTGAACACAATAGCCCACGATCAAAATAAATTAAACTTTATTTAAACAAAAACAAAAAGCTGTCATTGCAGCAAAAAAAGTTCTAAATCTGAAGATGAGACATGGTGAGGTGCAAGGAGATTCAGGAAGGCACAGGAAGAACCTGAGGTGGTGTTTAGAACACACAATGTTCAACTGAGGAGTGACTGAAGGCTAAAAAGTAAGAAGGACTGGGCTGATGAGAGGAGTGTCTGCAGCTGTGACAGGCAAGAGATTAACTGTGGAAAATGACTGAGAATGACAGAAACACAGGGAGGCAATGAACAAACTGAACACAAAGAAAATACAGAAACTAAGACCAACCTTCATGAGGGAGTTTCCAGAACGTCATGAAACATTTTGGAGGTTGTCAATTTCATGAGCCCCCAGGGCTTTGTCTCCATGAAACTGTACTGGACTTAAGCAAATAAAAAAAATTCTTCTCAGTATAGCCACAGTCTTCGTGACCTGATCTACAAAACTTCTAATGGCAGCAAATCAGAAAAGGTGCAAAATCTGAGACAACTTTGAGAGGATTTAAAACCAAGTTGCGACTGACTGGAGACAAAAAAGTGGAAAAAAGTGATCAAATTGAAAATAATTAAAACACATTGTGATTAGGGATATCGGATATGGCATAAAATTCATATCACAATATGTATTGTGAAGGGTGGCTGTAACAATATATATGATGTTTTTGGTATAACACTTGCAATAGGAATTAAAAAAACAGCATAGGGTGTCATTTTGCCATCATTTATTTTGAAAAGTGCTATACCACAAAATAATCTCAATTAAGAAAATGCCACTATGTCCAGAGAGTTTTTAAATAATTAACAAATCAAGTATTAGGCTTCTTTCTTGTACTGCAAAACAGTGCCAAATATATAAGTTTTAGCCGTATGTCTTAAACAAAATATGTTGTTAACTCTTAACAGTTCCTTTCCAGTATTCTCACTTAATAAATGAACAACAGAGCAGCATTTTACACTGAAACACTTCACCCTCCAACCCACTAGTGGGCGTTTCCTTCCATTTTAAGGAGAGCTGACACAAAATGGCGACCAGTTTACTCTGTGGCTTTGACCAGAGGGTCTTGCAGTAAAATCACACAACACAGCGTTCTTTTTACAAATCAGAGAGTTTCTCTAAAGCTTACTTAGACAGGGAAAAAATTTAAAGAAAAAAAAACTTTGACCGAACGCAGTGTTTTGTGCATGTGTCCGAATAAGAGTATGGCAAGCCAGCCGAAGTTAGCTTGTAGCTTTGCTACTTAGCTCTCGAAGAAAATACTTTAACATCACTTATGCACAGTCTTCAACAAAAAAAAAATGTAACGATTAAATCTAACAATGCTGATTTTACATCAGACACAGCGTTACTGTGGTTAGCCGGTAGAAGACAGATCTCTATCATAGGTTAAAATTCTTACCGTGTACCGTTTATATTGGCATTCCTAATTGTGATTGTTGCATCAAGGAAAATTCATTGGAACTGAATGCCCTGATTTGCTTCAAATTACCCAGACTTGTCTTAAGGACTGGTTAATTTCAGGCTATAGGATTTGGCCACTTACTTACAATTTTGTATCTTCAGCTTCCCGAGCTTTAGCTGTAACTCTTCAAAATACTTTGTTACGAGGGAACTTTTGCTGAACACGTGTGCCTCCCTTCAGGTTCATGTGCAATTTGATTTGAAATGTTTTTATTTCCTGCGCAGTGAAAATTAATTTGGGTCGTTGCGCTCTGACCACGCCCAGTGAGAAATAAATCACAGCATCTGCTCCCCCCACCCCCCACCCCCAGTATCAGCCAGGGATCCATCACCACAGAAACAGAATTTTCTCTCAGCGCTGAATATCAAACCGAAACGCAACAGACTGTAAAAATGGAAAAACAAATATGTGGTGGATTATCATAAACGAGCAGAAATAAATTGAAATGAGGATGTGTTTGTTTTGTGGGTGTGTCTGGGGGGTAGGGTGGGGGGGTATTTTGTTAAGTTCATAGATTTCTACAGTAGCTTCATCAGATGCATTATTCACCTCAATTAACTTGTTACATTGAGCTTTAAGATGTGCTTATTGCCATGTAACTGCAAAGACCGTACACACACACACACACACACACACACACACACACAGGTTTGTTTTACTATCTTTGTGGGGCCATTGCATTGACTTCCATTCATTTTTCATTCATTTCTATAGCCTAACCCTGACCTTTACCCTAAACCTAACCATTACCAATCCATACCTAACCCTAACCTTAACACATCCTCAATTCACACCTTATTCCTAAACCTAACCCCTAACCCACCAACGGGACTTCTTCTTATGGGGCCCGGGCTTTGGGCCCCATAAGAACCAGTTGGGCCTCACAATTTGGTAAAACTCAGAAAACTGGGCCTTACAACGTAGCATAAACAAGGACACACACACACACACACACACACACACACACACACAAAGCGGATGGTGGAGTCTCCCTCCTAAAAATACCACGCTCACCCACTCGTGGCCCGATCTGTGCATTAAGATAAACGTGTGGCGTCAGTTCAGAGAGTGTTACCGCTGCTTTTGTTCTGGTTTCAGTCGACTCGCTGACAGAGTCAGAACACTTACAACAACATCACCCACCCACACCCACCCACACCCACCCACCCAACACCAAACTCACACCCCTCCTTATTTATTCCTGCCATTCTTCTTCTCTCAGCGGTAATAAATACACACGCCTCACCGAGTCACCAATTCATCACTGCAGCCAGAGCCTGTCTGTTATTTAATAAGAACAAAGAGGGTAAAATTAGTCTGCGTTCACTGTGAATGATGGCAAATTACTGGGAGGAGGATAAGAGTGTTGAGGTCTCAGAGGAAGGGGGGGACGCACAAAATTATAGGACTTCATTAATTCCCTAACAGACTGCAGGTCACCCACTGCCTTTCAGGCCAGAGTTTTACACAAAGGTCATCTCGAGTCATAACCTTATTTACAATTTCTACTGTGAGATGTCAAGCTCAGAGTCATGGTTTGGGATGACTCTCAGCTACTACCACACTAAACCTTAGCTCAATTGCTCTAAAAAGGTCGGAGTTATAGCCTTTTATGTGTTTTCTAAGGTTGATTATCTGTAGTGGCCATCTCGAATCATGTTGATTAAGGCCTTGTACACACATAGCCTGGTGTTTGAAAAACAAATATCTGCGCAAAAAAATATTGCCGAACATACATGTTCAGATATAGAAAATGATCGTCTACATGTCCCCGGTGATTTTCACCAGAGCGTTGTAAAGAATATGCCAAACCCATAGGTGGCAGTGTAGTGCAAAGGTGAAACGTATATCAGCCAATCACAACCCTTCAAAGCAACCACAACTTCCTGTTATTGTTGAGTCATGGCGCCTGGAGGTTCGTTTGTGTGGACAGACCGTGAGGTTGAACTACTATTAAATACCGTGTTGGAGTACAACGTTAATAAAATGCAGGAAAATGTCGACTGGGAATCATGTCAGAGTAGGTATGTTGACATTTTAGCGCTTTTCTTTAGAGCATTATGTGACGTCAGCGCCGCACCATCTGTCGCAGACATAATGCGCAAATCTCCATTTCCGAAAGTCCACACGCAAACTCGAAAGAGGAGAATTCCCAAATCTCTACTTTGGTTGGAGTTTTTGTTATTATTTGTTTATAGTTACATCAACCGGAGTTCACGTGTGGATGAAAGGCCAAACCACATGATAAACTATTCGGTTTTACTGGTATCCAGCTACATGTGTACAAGGCCTAAAAATTAACCAGTTGTAGATGTTCATCCAGTGATTACTTTCTAAGGCTTTGTACACACGTAGCCGGATACCAGTAAAACCGAATAGTTTATCATGCAG
Source organism: Garcialebias charrua (assembly GCA_038048925.1). Taxonomy (NCBI): domain Eukaryota; kingdom Metazoa; phylum Chordata; class Actinopteri; order Cyprinodontiformes; family Rivulidae; genus Garcialebias; species Garcialebias charrua. The sequence goes on along the minus strand of JBBPBX010010272.1, from coordinate 49,504 downwards.
TTTGGCCTTTCATCCACACGTGATCTCCGGTTGATGCAACTATAAATGAATACCGGTACTAACCAAAACTCAGACCAAAGTGGAGATTTGAGAATTCTCCTCTTTCGGGTTTGCGTGTGGACTTTCGGAACCGGAGATTTGTGCATTATGTCTGCGACAGATAGTGCGGCGCGGCGCTGTCGTCACATAATGCTCTAAAGAAAAGCGCTAAAATGTCAACATACCTGCTCTGACATGATTCCCAGTCGACATTTTCCTGCGTTTTATTAACTTTGTACTCCAACACGGTATTTAATAGTAGTTCAACCTTGCGGTCTGTCCACACAAACGAACCTCCAGGCGCCATGATTCAATACTAACAGGAAGTTGTGGTTGCTAAGGGTTGTGATTGGCTGATATACGTTTCACCTTTGCACTACACTGCCATCTATGGGTTGGGCATATTCTTTACAGCGCTCTGGTGAAAAATCACCGGGGACATCTAGACGATCATTTTCTATATCCGAACATGTATGTATGGCGATTTTTTTTGCGCAGATATTCGTTTTTCAAACACCAGGCTACGTGTGTACAAGGCCCAAGAGTTTAATTTAAATTCCTTCAGTGATTTGTTGGTATTTTGCTAACAGACGACAAAACTTCATGATAATTAAGGCCCTGTTTACACGGACACTGTGTGGGGGAAACGCAACTTTTGGGTATGTTAATTAGGTTGAAAGTTTTGCGTTGACATGGGCGAATTCTGTGGATACGACTCTCTCCCCCCCACCCCCGTACTCATGAATTTACTGTAGTTACCATGCTGGGCCTGTAGATGGCGCTGTGATCTTTGGAACCTTCACTACTGCGCATGCGTGCCACTGCTGCCTGAGGTAAACAAAGCACACGAGGCAGCCTGTTTTCCTCTCTGGCTAAAAGTTCAGCTACTACAAGTTGTTGTCAACAAGTTAACAACAAGTTAAAGCTGGAATTTGGATAAGAGTCAACAGATCTGACACCAAGTGGACCGCTTCATCTGCACACCAGTTGCTGACTGGACCGGAACCGAGTCAACATGTCTGACTTTAGTCCGTGAGAATCAGCTGATTTACAGCAGCGCTACAAGGTAAACCATGTTCTTAATAATGTTTCCTTGTGTTTAGTTCGATCACAGAACAACCAACTGAGGTTTTATTTTTATTTTTTTCCTGCGAGGTCGAAGCTGTTCCACGAAGCGGACCGGCGGTTCGGATCTGGGTCCAGTTTCCACCAGGATGAACAACAGAGTCCAGTTCATTAAAGTTCGGTTAACGTGTTTTTAAAAGTGTTCAATTTAATTCTCAGTGTTTGTGACATGAGTTTGTGGTGTTGAATAAATAAATAAATTAAAAATCAACCTGGTGTCTTCATTTTCAGCAGCATGTTAGGCATGACGTAACGAGTCCAGATAGCTTCATTTAGCTCAGATAAATTTAAATATCTCCCACGCTAACATAAATACTGTTTATTATTGTTAAACTGTTAATATATAGCACATTTAGTATGTTATAGTGCAGCGTGACACGTGAAATGTCCGACTGCCTCGTTAACAGACAACTGGATCCAGGCAGCTGGCTCTCTTCCAACACAGATGCAGGTAAGGTGTAGAATAATTAAATATGAGAATCAAAATATATTCCATCAGCTATAGTTCAGAAAGTGGTGCGTGTGTCCACTGTCCAGTCCACCGCCATTGTTAAAATGCCGGCTGTCTGCGCGTGCGTGCTGCGTGCATGTGTTCAAACAAAAGCTCCACGGGAGATGTTTACATTATCAACGGGGGGTCTGCGAAAAAGTTCCACTTTGAGAGCAGGGTCAGAAAAGTATCGGAGTCATTGAGGGGGGCCAGCAGCGTCGTGTAGGCGATAAGCAAAGTCGCAAAGAGAAAGTAGCGGTTACACTCAAAATACGCGCCGTGTAAACTGGCCCTAACTCCTGTGAGAAGAAATGTAGGTCTATAGATTTGTTCTCAATGAATGCAAAGAGATGGATTTGGATGAAGGTGCTGAAATGTACATACGGTAATCAAAACTTCAGGATTGGTCTTGGAGCACGTTGTGAAGCTTTGTGTGGCCCCGCCCACAGAGAACAAAGTCTACAGATCGTCCTCAACAAATAGCAACAAATCAATTTGAGACTAGAACAACAGCAGTTTTCTGAGTGGACCTCTCTTTGTACGGCTGCTTCAGCAAACAACAAAAGCAGCACTTCAGAAACAAAGGCTCATGTTTGCGGTTAAGTGTTTGTCGCCCAACAACACTTTTCATCCGACAAAAGCACCGACTCCCACACAGCCGCAAGCTACGTTCATCCCGGCTCTCAGGATCCACTCTGCCGAGCCGCCGGAGCGATCCGGAGCGCTTCACGGCCACTCGGGATGTCACGCATAGTCATACACATCTGAAGGGCCCAGTCCCATTCAGTCCCTGGGCTAAAATAAAACAGCTAAACCCTTTTAATGAGTTTGAGAGTCAACCCACAGCTGAGGGGTTTGTTGACACTAGATTAATGAATCAGTTTTATAGGTAAAAACAGGATTGTTTATTTTGACAAATTATAGTGAATCATATCTTACAGAACAGAGCTGTCAGACTCATTAACACAAAACAAATATGTAATACGTCAAACGGTTCACATATAAGAAAGTTCATGCTCAATAATTTATTTCAATAATTTATGTTCACACATACATTTTTTTTTCATTTTATTCTAGAGCAAATGGTACTCCCTAACAGAACACTTTGGACTTTGTTAAAACTTTGGCATCCAAAGCAGCTGAATGCTACTTTCACACCCTGTGCTTTTTATATTTTTATTTTTTACCAGTAGTTCTTTTCTCAATGACACTGCATGGTATATGAATCTCAATCCATCAAATCAGTCAAATAATTTTAATAAAGAAAGAAGCAAGATCGTGGCATGTCAGTTTTTGATCAGGCCTTCCATCCGTCACATTCTGAATCGTGATGGACTCCACTATTGACGGGAAAATATTTAAAAGACAGAGAGGAATTTGCCAAAAAAGCATGGTGACAATCCCCAAAGGTTTATGTGACGCAGTAAAACAGCTGGAGCTTTATGACCAGTCACATCTGCTCCATGTTTACAGACAGAAAAAATTAAGCCTTTGAAGAAAAGAAAATCATATTCATTCATTCATTCATTCAACCTTTATTTATACAGGCTAGCCTCGTTCTACTGGTAAATGCTCGGTTTTGTTTTGGAGCGGCTTTGCTGCATCTGGAACAGCACAACCTGAATCAATGCAGGGCAGGATGAGATCTCAAGACTATCAAGGCATCATGGAGTGAAACATATTGCTCAGTGTCAGAATATTCAGCCTCAAACACAGCTTACAGAAAGATAACTAAAAACACTCAAGACTGGCTGAGAAAACAACATTGGACCATTCTTCAATAGCCCTCTATGAGACTGGATTTAATCCTGTTAAACGTCTATAGAAAGATCTGAACACTGCAGTGTGGAGATACCAGCCTTCAAACCTGAGACAGCTGGAGCAGTTTTCCAAACTACTTGTTGGCAAACGCAGATGTCTCATTGTGACATACATGGATGTGAAGTACTGTGATGTGCAGTACATGGATGTGAAGTACATGGATGCTTGTTGGCGATTACCGTATCTCTGCAAAAGGTGCTGCTGAAAATACAGTATAAGTAAAGAGAACTATCCAAAAAAGTAAAGTCAGGTCCTCTGGACGGTTTTGTTTAGTTGAAACGTTTTGTCTTTCATTTCCTCTGTTGGATTTTTTTACCTCTTTTTTTACCTCTTTTTTTTCTTTTACCTACAACATCAAACTGGTTAACCCATTGAAGGTGATATTTAGAAGACTGAGTTTGTTACAGCTCCTCAGACTGATGAAGTCTTTTGGATGAAAGACAAAACGTTTCAACAAAACGAAACTGTCCAGAGAACCTGATTTACCTTTGTTGGATTTTTCACCTGGATTATTGAGCATGAACTTTTATAAAGGGAATCATCTTTTAGTCCATGACTTTTTCATTTATTATATGGAATAATCAACTGATGAAATGCTGAAAAGCAAAGTCTGACACATGAAAGACACTATAAAGAATAGATCCATTGGTAAAGTTGCAACCTCTCAGCGAAAAGGTTCCTGGATCGAATCCAGGCAAGGGGCCTTTCTGGGTAGTTTACATGTTTTCTCCATGCATGCATGGGTTTTCTCCAGGTGCTCTGGTTTCCTCCCACAGACCAAAAAATATGCATAATAGGCTAATTAATAACTCTAATTTGTTCCTATATGTGAGTGAGAGTGTGAATGGTTGTTTGTCTCGTTTGTCTCTTTAGCCACTTTTCCATTGATAAGTGCAACTCCACTTGGTTTGTCTCAGGTGAAGGTGATTTGTTTCCCTGCTCCGTGGGTGGAATCATCAATGCAAAGTGAGCAGTATCACAACAAGTTTAAGAGCTGTTTATCTAAACAGTAGGTATCTGTTTGCGGTAGCTATACCGCTAACAACAAAGCTAAAAGAGCGATTTTTTTTAGCTCTGAAAATCTTCTGCAGCTAACAGTTTGTAAATGACCACCAAATAATTACGCGCTGTAAGTTTCAAGAAATTCCGCGGTGTGGAGCTCACAGTGTTTGTTGTTACTGTTATTTATTGTTTATTGCACTATTATTTAGTGAGGCATTTA
>JBBPBX010010272.1:18183-32447 GCA_038048925.1 Garcialebias charrua | reverse complement strand
CATAAATGTAAATAAAATCTGGATGGCAGCAAGATGTTCCTCCAAAACCTATTTATGTCGCTCAACAATAATTATGTTTTTATCCTGCCACACACCTTACCTGTGGTTGCTAGGACTCTCAGCCGATAACAAGCTATAGAGTTCCGCTCCCAACTACATATGCATTTTAAACTGAGACGTGAATACTGTATATAAATGAGACCACACGTCCCATTTTACGTGACTTCAGCTTAAAATAGCCAAGATGCAGAAAACACAGTTCTGTATGTTTATATACGTTCATTAGATTCAGAAGTTTTCAGTCTCACTTGATGTGGTCATAACCCACGTCAACTGAAAAAAGCTTTCAGAAATGTTCCTGAGCCTATGCTGTGCTCTCCACAATAGTTCCATGTGGGTTAACACAGAGCTGCCTGAGTGTCTGATAGTCACAGGCCCCAGGATGTTTGGCTTCTGCCTTGTCAGGTATGCAAACATTTCTACCAGTGCAGATTTTAATGATATTTTCTGCAAAAAAAAAAAGATTAAATCTGCAATGAGTTTTCACTTTATCTTGTCAGGAAAATTACTAAATTCTGTTTGCCCACACAGTCTTTCAGAGTAGCCCATGCTTCTTCTCCAGAGATTTGTACCGAGGCTATAAATCTGTTGCTAATTAACTTATAAGATGCAAGATGGCATATAAAGCGTATCAACCTCTAGTGGCCCTTGATCCATTCTGGGCTCTGGATGGTTAAAAAGACATTCTAGATGGCTGGGCTACTACAAAGAAAGAAATTAGAAAGACAGGTAGGAAGGTACTTGGTGTGTCATCTGGACAGAGAATGGGTGATAAGGAAACATGGTGGTGGAATAGTTAAGTGCAGGAAGCTATTCAGTGAAAGAGTTTAGCCAAGAAGAAATGCCAAGAAGAAATATGGCAGTGAGGGGACTGAAGACAGGAGACAGGAATATAAGGAGATTGAACATAGAGCAAAGAGGGAGGTAGCTAAGGCAAAGCAGAAGGCGTACAGAGTTGTATGGGAGGCTGGACACTAAAGAAGGTGAGAAGGACTTGTACCGATTAGCGAGACAAAGGGATCAGGCTGGAAAGGATGTGCAGCAGGTTAGGCTTGTGAAATATAGGAATGGCAATGTCTTAAAAAGTGAGGAGAGAATGATGGGATGATGGAATGAGTATTTTGAGGAGCTAAAAAAGTAGAGGTCATAGGCAATGTTCCCTCTAAGCTACCTGCCCAATCACGCACTGCTCATACATTCTCTGCGCACAAGAAAACATATGCTGCACAGTTGCGAACTGGCCACAAGGTTATCTCCCGTTTTATAATAAACCACATGCAGAGCCGTCACGTGATTTGTCACGTGATGTGTATCCAGCCATTCAGCGTCCTCTGGAGTCTCAGCAGCACTGAGTTCAAAGAAGCTACGTAGCTACAAATATCCGTGACTTATTGCGCATTTACAAGCTTTGTTACTTCATATTTCATTGCATACCGAGGAATAATATTTGGCGTTGTGGATTTATCATAGACATTTATGGTTGTACGACGTCAAACAAAGGTAGTAATAAACTAATCCCACCACGTGTAGCGGTTTTTATTATGCTAAGTGTTAGCAAACAGTATACAAGTGCTCAGTGTAAATCTGAACGGTCAAAGAAAAGTGGTGAAATGTGTGGTCTGGAGACAGTGGCATTGACAAAAAGACAGGAGAAAGAACTGGAAGTGGCAGAAATGAAGATGTTGAAGTTATTAGGAGTGACAAGGATGGATAAGATTAGGAATGAGATCATCAGAGATACAGCACAGGTTGAACAACTGGGAGATAAAGTTAGAGAGACCAGACTGAGATGGTTTGGACAAGTCCAGAGGAGGGACAGTGGGTATAAGGATGAAGGAGAAATGCAGCTTCCAGGAAAAAGAAAAAGAGGACAGCCAAAGAGGAGATATATGGATGCAGTTAGAGAGGACATGAAGGTAGTTGGAGTGAGGACAGAGGATGCAGAGGACAGAGTGAGATGAGGAGGATGACTCGCTGTGGTGACCCCTGAAAAGGGAAAAGCCAAAAGAAGAAGTTTAATAGGTTGTATATTTAAAATTTACTTTTACATACAGTATTGCATTTCACTGTGAGTTCTTGCCCTATGCTGATCTGCAGCATGAAAACATCTACTGCAGTATTTTTTTTAAAGTTATTAGTAGCTTAGATTTTTTTTCTGTCTTCTTTGCCTTAATGTTGGTCAATAAGAAATAAATGCCTCACTAAATAATAGTGCAATAAACAATAAATAACAGTAACAACAAACACTGTGAGCTCCACACCGCGGAATTTCTTGAAACTTACAGCGCGTAATTATTTGGTGGTCATTTACAAACTGTTAGCTGCAGAAGATTTTCAGAGCTAAAAAAGCCGCTCTTTTAGCTTTGTTGTTAGCGGCATAGCTACCGCAAACAGATACCTACTGTTTAGATAAACAGCTCTTAAACTTGTTGTGATACCGCTCACTTTGCATTGATGATCCCACCCACGGAGCAGGGAAACAAATCACCTTCACCTGAGACAAACCAAGTGGAGTTGCACTTATCAATGGAAAAGTGGCTAAAGAGACAAACGAGACAAACAACCATTCACACTCTCACTCACATATAGGAACAAATTAGAGTTATTAATTAGCCTATTATGCATATTTTTTGGTCTGTGGGAGGAAACCAGAGCACCTGGAGAAAACCCATGCATGCATGGAGAAAACATGTAAACTACCCAGAAAGGCCCCTTGCCTGGATTCGATCCAGGAACCTTTTCGCTGAGAGGTTGCAACTTTACCAATGGATCTATTCTTTATAGTGTCTTTCATGTGTCAGACTTTGCTTTTCAGCATTTCATCAGTTGATTATTCCATATAATAAATGAAAAAGTCATGGACTAAAAGATGATTCCCTTTATAAAAGTTCATGCTCAATAATCCAGGTGAAAAATCCAACAAAGGTAAATCAGGTTCTCTGGACGGTTTCGTTTTGTTGAAACGTTTTGTCTTTCATCCAAAAGACTTCATCAGTCTGAGGAGCTGTAACAAACTCAGTCTTCTAAATATCACCTTGTGGGTGGGTTAACCAGTTTGATGTTACCATACCATACCATACCATTTTATTTATAAAGCACTTTCAACAGGATCAAGTCCACACCAAAGTGCTGGACAAACAAACACGCAACAGGCAACACAGACAATGAAGTACAACATGAAAAACATAAAAACATTGCAGATCATAAATAAAATGATCCAATACATGTTGTAGGTAAAAGAAAAAAAAAAAGAGGTTAAAAAATCCAACAGAGGAAATGAAAGACAAAACGTTTCAACTAAACGAAACCGTCCAGAGGACCTGACTGACTTTACTTTGTTGGATAGTTCTCTTTACTTATACTGTATTTTCAGCAGCACCTTTTGCAGAGATACGGTAATCGCCAACAAGCATCCATGTACTGCACATCCATATACTGCACATCCATGTACTGCACATGCATGTACTGCACATCCATGTACTGCACATGCATGTACTGCACATCCATGTACTGCACATCCATATACTGCACATCCCTGTACTTCACATCCATGTACTGCACATCCATGTACTGCACATCCCTGTACTTCACATCCATATACTGCACATCCCTGTACTTCACATCCATGTACTGCACATGCATGTACTGCACATCCATGTACTGCACATCCATATACTGCACATCCCTGTACAGTACTTCACATCCATGTACTGCACATCCCTGTCCATGTACTGCACATCCCTGTACTTCACATCCATGTATTGCACATCCCTGTCCATGTACTGCATATCCCTGTACTTCACATCCATGTACTGCACATCACAGTACTTCACATCCATGTATGTCACAATGAGACATCTGCGTTTGCCAACAAGTAGTTTGGAAAACTGCTCCAGCTGTCTCAGGTTTGAAGGCTGGTATCTCCACACTGCAGTGTTCAGATCTTTCCATAGACGTTCAACAGGATTAAATCCAGTCTCATAGAGGGCTATTGAAGAATGGTCCAATGTTGTTTTCTCAGCCAGTCTTGAGTGTTTTTAGTTATCTTTCTGTAAGCTGTGTTTGAGGCTGAATATTCTGACACTGAGCAATATGTTTCACTCCATGATGCCTTGATAGTCTTGAGATCTCATCCTGCCCTGCATTGATTCAGGTTGTGCTGTTCCAGATGCAGCAAAGCCGCTCCAAAACAAAACCGAGCATTTACCAGTAGATATGATTTTCTTTTCTTCAAAAGCTTAATTTTTTCTGTCTGTAAACATGGAGCAGATGTGACTGGTCATAAAGCTCCAGCTGTTTTACTGCGTCACATAAACCTTTGGGGATTGTCACCATGCTTTTTTGGCAAATTCCTCTCTGTCTTTTAAATATTTTCCCGTCAATAGTGGAGTCCATCACGATTCAGAATGTGACGGATGGAAGGCCTGATCAAAAACTGACATGCCACGATCTTGCTTCTTTCTTTATTAAAATTATTTGACTGATTTGATGGATTGAGATTCATATACCATGCAGTGTCATTGAGAAAAGAACTACTGGTAAAAAATAAAAAAAGCACAGGGTATGAAAGTAGCATTCAGCTGCTTTGGATGCCAAAGTTTTAACAAAGTCCAAAGTGTTCTGTTAGGGAGTACCATTTGCTCTAGAATAAAATGAAGAAAAAAAATGTATGTGTGAACATAAATTATTGTAATAAATTATTGAGCATGAACTTTCTTATATGTGAACCGTTTGACGTATTACATATTTGTTTTGTGTTAATGAGTCTGACAGCTCTGTTCTGTAAGATATGATTCACTATAATTTGTCAAAATAAACAATCCTGTTTTTACCTATAAAACTGATTCATTAATCTAGTGTCAACAAACCCCTCAGCTGTGGGTTGACTCTCAAACTCATTAAAAGGGTTTAGCTGTTTTATTTTAGCCCAGGGACTGAATGGGACTGGGCCCTTCAGATGTGTATGACTATGCGTGACATCCCGAGTGGCCGTGAAGCGCTCCGGATCGCTCCGGCGGCTCGGCAGAGTGGATCCTGAGAGCCGGGATGAACGTAGCTTGCGGCTGTGTGGGAGTCGGTGCTTTTGTCGGATGAAAAGTGTTGTTGGGCGACAAACACTTAACCGCAAACATGAGCCTTTGTTTCTGAAGTGCTGCTTTTGTTGTTTGCTGAAGCAGCCGTACAAAGAGAGGTCCACTCAGAAAACTGCTGTTGTTCTAGTCTCAAATTGATTTGTTGCTATTTGTTGAGGACGATCTGTAGACTTTGTTCTCTGTGGGCGGGGCCACACAAAGCTTCACAACGTGCTCCAAGACCAATCCTGAAGTTTTGATTACCGTATGTACATTTCAGCACCTTCATCCAAATCCATCTCTTTGCATTCATTGAGAACAAATCTATAGACCTACATTTCTTCTCACAGGAGTTAATTATCATGAAGTTTTGTCATCTGTTAGCAAAATACCAACAAATCACTGAAGGAATTTAAATTAAACTCTTGGGCCTTGTACACACGTAGCCTGGTGTTTGAAAAACGAATATCTGCGCAAAAAAAATCGCCATACATACATGTTCGGATATAGAAAATGATCGTCTAGATGTCCCCGGTGATTTTTCACCAGAGCGCTGTAAAGAATATGCCCAACCCATAGATGGCAGTGTAGTGCAAAGGTGAAACGTATATCAGCCAATCACAACCCTTAGCAACCACAACTTCCTGTTAGTATTGAATCATGGCGCCTGGAGGTTCGTTTGTGTGGACAGACCGCGAGGTTGAACTACTATTAAATACCGTGTTGGAGTACAAAGTTAATAAAACGCAGGAAAATGTCGACTGGGAATCATGTCAGAGCAGGTATGTTGACATTTTAGCGCTTTTCTTTAGAGCATTATGTGACGTCAGCGCCGCACCATCTGTCGCAGACATAATGCACAAATCTCCTGTTCCGAAAGTCCACACGCAAACCCGAAAGAGGAGAATTCTCAAATCTCCACTTTGGTCAGAGTTTTTGTTATTACCGGTATTCATTTATAGTTGCATCAACCGGAGATCACGTGTGGATGAAAGGCCAAACTGCATGATAAACTATTCGGTTTTACTGGTATCCGGCTACGTGTGTACAAAGCCTTAGAAAATAATCACTGGATGAACATCTACAACTGGTTAAGTTTTAGGCCTTGTACACATGTAGCTGGATACCAGTAAAACCGAATAGTTTATCATGTGGTTTGGCCTTTCATCCACACGTGAACTCCGGTTGATGTAACTATAAACGAATAATAACAAAAACTCCAACCAAAGTAGAGATTTGGGAATTCTCCTCTTTCGAGTTTGCGTGTGGACTTTCGGAAATGGAGATTTGCGCATTATGTCTGCGACAGATGGTGCGGCGCTGACGTCACATAATGCTCTAAAGAAAAGCGCTAAAATGTCAACATACCTACTCTGACATGATTCCCAGTCGACATTTTCCTGCATTTTATTAACGTTGTACTCCAACACGGTATTTAATAGTAGTTCAACCTCACGGTCTGTCCACACAAACGAACCTCCAGGTGTCATGACTCAACAATAACAGGAAGTTGTGGTTGCTTTGAAGGGTTGTGATTGGCTGATATACGTTTCACCTTTGCACTACACTGCCACCTATGGGTTTGGCATATTCTTTACAACGCTCTGGTGAAAATCACCGGGGACATGTAGACGATCATTTTCTATATATGAACATGTATGTTCGGCAATATTTTTTTGCGCAGATATTTGTTTTTCAAACACCAGGCTACGTGTGTACAAGGCCTTAATCAACATGATTCGAGATGGCCACTACAGATAATCAACCTTAGAAAACACATAAAAGGCTATAACTCCGACCTTTTTAGAGCAATTGAGCTAAGGTTTAGTGTGGTAGTAGCTGAGAGTCATCCCAAACCATGACTCTGAGCTTGACATCTCACAGTAGAAATTGTAAATAAGGTTATGACTCGAGATGACCTTTGTGTAAAACTCTGGCCTGAAAGGCAGTGGGTGACCTGCAGTCTGTTAGGGAATTAATGAAGTCCTATAATTTTGTGCGTCCCCCCCTTCCTCTGAGACCTCAACACTCTTATCCTCCTCCCAGTAATTTGCCATCATTCACAGTGAACGCAGACTAATTTTACCCTCTTTGTTCTTATTAAATAACAGACAGGCTCTGGCTGCAGTGATGAATTGGTGACTCGGTGAGGCGTGTGTATTTATTACCGCTGAGAGAAGAAGAATGGCAGGAATAAATAAGGAGGGGTGTGAGTTTGGTGTTGGGTGGGTGGGTGTGGGTGGGTGTGGGTGGGTGATGTTGTTGTAAGTGTTCTGACTCTGTCAGCGAGTCGACTGAAACCAGAACAAAAGCAGCGGTAACACTCTCTGAACTGACGCCACACGTTTATCTTAATGCACAGATCGGGCCACGAGTGGGTGAGCGTGGTATTTTTAGGAGGGAGACTCCACCATCCGCTTTGTGTGTGTGTGTGTGTGTGTGTGTGTGTGTGTGTGTGTGTGTGTGTGTGTGTGTGTACGGTCTTTGCAGTTACATGGCAATAAGCACATCTTAAAGCTCAATGTAACAAGTTAATTGAGGTGAATAATGCATCTGATGAAGCTACTGTAGAAATCTATGAACTTAACAAAATACCCCCCCACCCTACCCCCCAGACACACCCACAAAACAAACACATCCTCATTTCAATTTATTTCTGCTCGTTTATGATAATCCACCACATATTTGTTTTTCCATTTTTACAGTCTGTTGCGTTTCGGTTTGATATTCAGCGCTGAGAGAAAATTCTGTTTCTGTGGTGATGGATCCCTGGCTGATACTGGGGGTGGGGGGTGGGGGGAGCAGATGCTGTGATTTATTTCTCACTGGGCGTGGTCAGAGCGCAACGACCCAAATTAATTTTCACTGCGCAGGAAATAAAAACATTTCAAATCAAATTGCACATGAACCTGAAGGGAGGCACACGTGTTCAGCAAAAGTTCCCTCGTAACAAAGTATTTTGAAGAGTTACAGCTAAAGCTCGGGAAGCTGAAGATACAAAATTGTAAGTAAGTGGCCAAATCCTATAGCCTGAAATTAACCAGTCCTTAAGACAAGTCTGGGTAATTTGAAGCAAATCAGGGCATTCAGTTCCAATGAATTTTCCTTGATGCAACAATCACAATTAGGAATGCCAATATAAACGGTACACGGTAGAAACGATAGAATTTTAACCTATGATAGAGATCTGTCTTCTACCGGCTAACCACAGTAACGCTGTGTCTGATGTAAAATCAGCATTGTTAGATTTAATCGTTACATTTTTTTTTGTTGAAAACTGTGCATAAGTGATGTTAAAGTATTTTCTTCGAGAGCTAAGTAGCAAAGCTACAAGCTAACTTCGGCTGGCTTGCCATACTCTTATTCGGACACATGCACAAAACACTGCGTTCGGTCAAAGTTTTTTTTTCTTTAAATTTTTTCCCTGTCTAAGTAAGCTTTAGAGAAACTCTCTGATTTGTAAAAAGAACGCTGTGTTGTGTGATTTTATTGCAAGACCCTCTGGTCAAAGCCACAGAGTAAACTGGTCGCCATTTTGTGTCAGCTCTCCTTAAAATGGAAGGAAACGCCCACTAGTGGGTTGGAGGGTGAAGTGTTTCAGTGTAAAATGCTGCTCTGTTGCTGTTCATTTATTAAGTGAGAATACTGGAAAGGAAGTTACTGGTAAGAGTTAACAACATATTTTGTTTAAGACATACGGCTAAAACTTATATATTTTGCACTGTTTTGCAGTACAAGAAAGAAGCCTAATACTTGATTTGTTAATTATTTAAAAACTCTCTGGACATAGTGGCATTTTCTTAATTGAGATTATTTTGTGGTATAGCACTTTTCAAAATAAATGATGGCAAAATGACACCCTATGCTGTTTTTTTAATTCCTATTGCAAGTGTTATACCAAAAACATCATATATATTGTTACAGCCACCCTTCACAATACATATCGTGATATGAATTTTATGCCATATCCCTAATCACAATGTGTTTTAATTATTTTCAATTTGATCACTTTTTCCCACTTTTTTGTCTCCAGTCAGTCGCAACTTGGTTTTAAATCCTCTCAAAGTTGTCTCAGATTTTGCACCTTTTCTGATTTGCTGCCATTAGAAGTTTTGTAGATCAGGTCACGAAGACTGTGGCTATACTGAGAAGAATTTTTTTTATTTGCTTAAGTCCAGTACAGTTTCATGGAGACAAAGCCCTGGGGGCTCATGAAATTGACAACCTCCAAAATGTTTCATGACGTTCTGGAAACTCCCTCATGAAGGTTGGTCTTAGTTTCTGTATTTTCTTTGTGTTCAGTTTGTTCATTGCCTCCCTGTGTTTCTGTCATTCTCAGTCATTTTCCACAGTTAATCTCTTGCCTGTCACAGCTGCAGACACTCCTCTCATCAGCCCAGTCCTTCTTACTTTTTAGCCTTCAGTCACTCCTCAGTTGAACATTGTGTGTTCTAAACACCACCTCAGGTTCTTCCTGTGCCTTCCTGAATCTCCTTGCACCTCACCATGTCTCATCTTCAGATTTAGAACTTTTTTTGCTGCAATGACAGCTTTTTGTTTTTGTTTAAATAAAGTTTAATTTATTTTGATCGTGGGCTATTGTGTTCAGTCTGCATTCCTGGGTCCAGCATCATACAACCGTAACACGAATATTTCATTCTCACAGGATGACAGCCCAGCCACAACATTAAAAAAAATCCAGGAAATTGTGTCTAAAATCTAGTGTGGTGGACTTTGTGACAAGCGTTGAGGAGATCCACAGCAAACACCTTGAAAGACAACAATCTCCAAAAACCAGTCTCCAAATAACAGACACCCTACCAAAATAAAACCAAGAAATACTGCATACAACACACTATGTGTCAGTCGACAAACTATTATACAGCAATCTGTTGCAATGGACCAAAGAAGCAAGGACCTCGTATAACCTTTGACCTGTACACGACACTCTGTCTAGTGATGATGCATATGATTATGAAGTTTGATTAAATTATCTTCAGTGGATAAGAAGTTATAGACTGGAGAAGAGGACGTTTTGGACATACGTACAAAAACTATACCATAATAAGTCCTGCCTTGCCCAGGCGTATAAAAACTATTTAAATCGGCATCAGCTGTTTTCCACAACAACATTTTTCTTGGTGTTACAAAGATTGTTTTATAAAAATAAACACATGTTGACAGCCATAATGTGCTAATTTTTAACAAACAAGGTGACTCCCTAAACTTGATGTGAAATTAAAACTGGACAAAGAAATGTAGAGAGAAATGACTGACATAAAACTATTATCAGTAGCAAAAACTAGAGGTTGTTGGGATCCGACATCCATGCATGCATATATTCAAGGAGTCAAGTTTCTTTATTTGTCGTTCCACCACATGTACCACATGTGGTGGAACGACATTGTTTACACACGGTCCCGGTTACATTCAACAAAAGCATTAAAATGTGTGTAAAAGAAAAACAGTAATAAGATCTAAGATATGAACTAAGAAAAACATCAACTAAAAATACACTAAGCACTAGTAGTAAGAAAACAATACACTGAACAGCAGCACGAACATGAGTCTGTGTGAGCAGATGAGTACAAATGAACACAGCAACAAGAAACTGATCAGCAGCAACATGAAACAGATCAGCAGCAACATGATGTGATGTTTCACAGTGATTATCCTCGTTATGTAGAAAGATTTTAGCTAAACTCTCGTTGTGAATACCGGTACAGTATGTTGATTTTATGCCTTTGAGAATTTAGTTTCTTTGGCATTTTTTAAATTAATGGAGCTCAAGAAAATTGAATAATTTGTCTTTGCTATAAGCTAACTGTAACAAATTATCCAAGACACAATGCT
This sequence comes from Garcialebias charrua, assembly GCA_038048925.1. NCBI lineage: Eukaryota > Metazoa > Chordata > Actinopteri > Cyprinodontiformes > Rivulidae > Garcialebias > Garcialebias charrua. The sequence goes on along the minus strand of JBBPBX010010272.1, from coordinate 21,462 downwards.
ACAAAATAAATACTCCATAAAGCCTCCAAATCATATTCAACTATCCTCCATACTGCTTTCAAAGATCATAATGACGCACTGCAGACCTCTGTGGTTGTAATGGAAGTTCTGTTATTTCAGTTGAAAGCGCCCAGGTTTTCTCACATAACAAGTGAAGGTTAAAAGTAAGAATCAGTGGTCAAACCTAAAAAAATGTTTTTTACCAAGATGGCTTTGCAACAATAAAAATGCTTTAGCAGTAAAATGTGCTTTGTCAGATCAAACCATGAATAAACAAAGGGGGTGGGGGCACTGAAAAGTTCTGTGGTGTGGCAGGAGGAAAGATTCTCCACCAACCTAGGAACTCTTCCATGTACCAAAGTCTTTCAATACTATAAACTTTAATTAATATTAATTTAAACATGAGCCAGTTCACACAAATTGGTTAAACATGGTGCATTTTTTAACATTTTTCCCCACTACGGTTAAAGAAGATGTGTTGAGGAACCCAAATTTCTGAACAGAGCAGCAAATCAACACAATTTATTCCCCTTTCAAGTTTCATGCAAATAAAATACAGACAAAATATTTGAAATGAGATGGTATAAAAATTCCCTTTTCAACACGAAGCCTCAGACTACTTTCTGTATTTCCTTACGACTAGTTACCACTAGGGCTGAACGATTTTAGTAAATAATCTAATTGCAATTATTTTTTTCTATAAATTGCAATTGCGATTTAAAATGCGATTATTTTTTAAATATCTTCTCAAGTATTTTTCAACAAACAGAAGAAATAAATCAATCTGTTTTATAATAAACAATGTCAGATTTATTTAAAGCAGAGATTACAATAAAGCAAACAAATCTATGCCTTTTCTTTTCCACCATTTCTATTTTTTCTTGTTTCATAAACATAATAGTAAACGTGTTAAGTGAACTTCCTAACTACTGTCTGAACTTCACATGACAGTTAATAATATAAAAAAATTAGATGTAAAAAAAAAAATAAACTTACTGCTTTCCAGCCAGTAACATCATAAAAAATAAAGTGCAAAAAACAAAAAGAGAATCTGCTTTAACCAACTCGTTATTTTCTGGGAATTCAAACTCAGTGAACACAAAATAAACTAGTATCTGTTCTTATTAAATCTTTTAGATGTAAAAAACAAAAACAATTTTTTCTTCATCTGCTACCTTTCATTTTATATTTTATATTTTTTTCTAATTACATATACCGGTATGTTAATTATTATGTATTTCATTATTATAAAATGAATAAAAAGGAATAAATAAATAGATAATTGCTCAAGGTATTTCCACGTGCCATTATGAATTATGTTCATATGGAGTAATACCTTCAAACAGTTCGGTCAGTGATCCCTGTCGGCTGATACTTTGCTTACTTGAAGTTGAAGCACTGGTTGTTGTCATTCTAGCCATGCAACCATTGTAAATGTCTTTGTGGTGTTTTTAAAAAAAAAGTGTTGATAAAGATTTGTGTCACGTGACCAGTCAAATTGCAGCCTTCGCGATTAGAAAACCTAATTTTATCATATTGCGATATTATTGCAAATGCAATTAATTGTTCAGCCCTAGTTACCACTACTGTAGATGCTTTTTTTGGCCTTTGACTTGTTCCAGTTGAATGCCGCCAACAGAGATCTCAAGGAAAAGATGACTAGTGATGAATTTCATAACCCGAGCTGAGAACAGATTGAAGAAATATGCCACCGGCACTTCATCAGAATCAATAAATATTCAGCAGGGACCAAACATGGGAAGTGGGAGCGTACCCACACTGCTGTGGTTTCATCGCACCCGCTTGTACCAACGGTCTTGACATAATGAACGTCATGTATTTTTTATCCAATTGCTGTTGAACATTTAGTTCATCTCTGTCTCTTTGTGCTCCAGTTTCATCTCCCTATCCTCCCCTTCCCTCTCACCATAATAGCTGGATAACTTAAAAAAAGAAATGATTGTTCTGGGTTACAATGCAACACAATATGGCAGGCAGACACAACCCCCTCCCTTGATGCCGTGTCAAGGGAAATGGCTTTAAGAGGATTAGACGGGCCACAGTCAAAAATGTGGAAAGTGCAGATGCTGCTTTTTTTTTGCTTCAACAAACGAGCGAAAAGCTGAAAATTCTGAGTGTGAGCATTTTAAACTGTGTCTGTGTCAGAGGACGCTCTTGTCCCTGAAGGGTTCTGGTATTTCTGAGAGCGTGCAGTTTTACTTACATTCTCGTTTGGGTCCAATCTGGGCTTCTGTGTCGCTGTATAGCTGCTGTGGCGTCAGAGGTTACATCCCGAGGGATCCCTTCCCAGACTCTGACTCATACTGCCTCTGCTACATGGAGCTACTACATTAATACACAGTAAAATACTTTTATATATCTGCAGGACGAAAGCAGCGCTGGATTTTTATCAGCATAAAAGCTCGAGTCAGTAAACGATCAAATCTTTCATGGATTCAGCTCTGAGTTTGAGACGGCCTCGGTGACACGTGTAGGCATCAATCAAACATTTCTACAACACAATAAATTTTAATTTTACTTTGAATTGCCATGTATTCACCCAGCATTGCTAATTTTAGCCTGTTGGCTTGTCAGTGTAATCATGACTTGGAATAAGTTAAAATGGTTTTCGTGGGCAGTTGGACCGGGTGAGGGCAGTGAAAGTGCACTTGTCAAGTGCTGAGAGTGTATTGTGCTTGCATTTTAGATTTGCATCTTAATCTATACGTTCAGAAGACTACAGGAAGAGTTAGAGAAGATTTTATGTGTTTGGTTTTTAGAAACAGAAACGGTATACTGCAGGAGGTGAATTTCCAGGACTGTCAGATTTGTAGTAACATCATGAAGAATGTGTATAGCGCTAAAAATAGATGTGTCACAAAAAAAAAGAGAGGAAAATGGTGGGGAAATATTTTAGACTTATTTTTCCCAGTTTTGAGAACAGCTTGAGGTTAAAAAAATAGTTCAGTAGTATGGCGTTGGATATTTTGCAAGTTCTGGTAGAAAATGAACATATTATTACTCCACTCCTGCTTTGGTGGTCAGTATCATAGTCTTATAATCCTGAGGTTGTGGGTTTAAGCCCAGGTTGCATCAGGAAGGGCATCCAGCATAAAACGGTTGCCAAATATCAGATAATTAATGTTATTAACTTAGTTTTATAGATACAAATGTTTCTGTTCAGTCCCCTGAGATGACTTCTGTTATGACTTGGCGCTATAGAAATAAACTGAACTGAAATCTTTAGTCCAAGTTTGCTAGCTGTGGTAACCCTTGAAG